>MU722510.1:44227-70165 GCA_026770625.1 Nicotiana glauca
GAGAGAGAGAGAGAGAGAGAGAGAGAGAGAGAGAGAGAGAGAGAGAGAGAGAGAGAGAGGAAGATGGTCTTCCTTTTTTCCTTGAAGAATAAACCAAAACAAATAGGGATTTTTTTTTGATAGATATGAAAATAAAATGGTTCCACAACTTCTAAATAATCTTAGATAAATACAAAATGTTGAAAATCCAAAAATTTAGTTTTAAACTATATTTAATAACTCATCAAAAAAATATTGAGTATTACATATAGCAACACTATGGAACTTCATTGCTAATATTAACCCAATCTAAAGTAAGAAATTTTTCATATATTGACCATTTCATATTTAAGAAGTGCAAAGTAAAATATTTTCTCGTTATAAAAATGTTCAATCAAGAATGCAAATATTATAAAAAAAAAATTGGGATGTTACAGGACGTATATCCGGAAAACCTTTATGTGAAAATTTAAGAAACATGTTAAATTTTGCTTTTAAAATGGAATTAAGTTGACTTCGGTCAACATTTTGGGTAAACGGACTCGGACCCATATTCCGACTGTCTCGTAATATCCGTAGTAAAATATGAGAGTTGGGCGTATGCCCAAAATTGAATTTCGAGATCCCTAGCCTGAGAAAGAATTTTTAAAGAAAATTATTTGCTGAAAAATATAAGGACTCTTGGCAATGAAATTGTGTGTGATCTTGATGGTAACGTGCTCGTATTTTGATTCTAGAGCCCAGCACAAGTCTAAAATAATATTTAAGTCGATTCTATGAAATTTGGTAAGAATCAGAGTTGATTTGATATAAATTAGACCCTAGTTTGAGAAAATAGAAATTCTGAACTATATTATGAATTTCATGAATTTGAGGTTAAATCCATAGCTGTGATGTTATTTTGATGATTTGATCGCACGAGCAAGTCCGTATGATATTTTTAGACTTGCGTGCATATTTGGTTTAGAGCCCCGAGGGCTGAGGTAAGTTCTGGATAGGCCACAGAGTGATTAGAACTTAGGAAAACTCAACCGATGCATCTGGTTTTATGCACGGGCCTCTGATCTTGCAATTGCGAGGTGAGTAGGCCTGGGAAATGCGACAATAATGTTGCAAATGCGAACCAAGCCTGGGCAGGCCATCCTCGCAAATGCATTTTGGCCGGAATTTCGAAGGCCCCTTATGTCGCAAATGCGACATTTTCATCGCAAATGCGAAGGCAGGATATATTTATAGGGTTCGTAATCACGAACCCCTGGTCGCAGTTGCGATAACTACAGCCTGCTAAGTGAGATTTCAGACGGGATTTTCACTATTTTTCAATTCTCTCAGGTGATTTTGCAAAGACTCCAACTTCTCCAAATCATAGGTAAGTGATTTCTAACTCATATTCTTCAATCTAACTCATTTTTTTTACACGATTTCACTTCAAAATCTAGGGTTTTTCATGGGAAATCAGGTGTTCTTGGTAGAAATTAGGATTTTTGAATTTTGGAGATTTTGTCCTCAAATTGAGGTCGGATTTCAAAACCAATTGCATATTTGAGTTCGTGGGTGAATGAGTAATCAAGTTTTGGTTCGAACTTTGAGTTTTGACTAAGCGGGCACGGGGTCGATTTTTGTAGGGAAAATATTGGGAAATCTATATTCATGCATCAGAATTGGTTTATTTAGTATTTATTGATGTTATTAAGCAAATTATTACTAGATACAAGAGGATTGGAAGTGGAACCGAGAGGTAAAGCGTAATTGAGGCTTGATTTTGTCTGTGGAATTGAGGTAAGTGTTTGGTCTAACCTTATCTTGAGGGAATAGGAGTTGTGGTCTTATTTGCTATGTGTTAGTGTTGATTACGATGTATAGGTGTGCTGACGAGTATCTATACATTAGTGTCAAGCATGCCCGTGAGTCTTATACCATGATTGTTATGACTTTTATTACGTACCGTCCATGCTTAAATTGATGATTATCCATGTTGAACAAGACTTATTATAATTTCTTGGTAATTGACCATTGTTGAGTATTGGCTCAAGTTGAGATTTATTTTGTGAAGTAACTGTTGAAACGAGATTGGTTATAGCTGATTCTGTTGCCGGGGTGTTGTTTATATTGTTGATTTCCTTGTCGGGTGTATTATTTCTATTGTTTGGGTGAGGAAGAGTATAAAACACGAAGGGTGATGTCGTGCATGATATTGTGAGTGAGTGTTAATGCACGAAGGGTGATGTTGTACCGATATTATGAGTGTTAATCACGAAGGGTGATGCCCTGCCATGATTTGAAAGTTAAAGCACGAAGGTTGATGTTGTAAAGATATTGTGAGAGTTAATGCACGAAGGGTGATATCGTGCCATGATTATGAGAGTTAATGCACGAAGGGTGATGTCGTGCCGATTTTGTTGTTTCTTATGGTGAGGACGAGAGTAAAAGCACGAAGGGTGATGTCGTGCACGTGTTACTATTTCATTATTTCTGTTGATACAAATATGGTGTTCATTATGCTTCTCTATTGAATAACTATTAGACTTTGATATTCCCCACAACATGTTCCCCTTCCATCTTTATCTGCTATTAACGGTTATTATTGTTCTGTTCGTATATGGTTTAACTGCATAGGTCTATATGGTTGTCTTGTCCTAGCCTCGTCACTACTTCTCGAGGTTAGGCTCGACACTTACTGGTATATGAGATCGGTTGTACTGCACTTTGCACTTTCTGTGCAGATTTCGATGCTGGACCTCGTGAGTAGATCACGGGTTATTGCCTTCAGTCCATAGGAGAACCGAGGTAAATCTGCCGGCGTTCGCAAACTCTGGAGTCCCCTTCCTTATATTTTAGATATACTGTCTCTTTCATTTCGATAATAGTTGTCCTTTTCTTTCTAAACTAGTGTTTGAAGAAATTCGTAGATGTTCGTGAAATTGTGAAACCAGATCACTTGGTAGACATGCATTGGAGTATTTTAAAGTGTTATAACTCTTCCACACTTTATACCTGCTTAGCTTAGTTACTATTTATCTTTGTTTGGGTTAATTGCTAATGCGTTAAAATTATAGTAGTTGGCTTGCCTAGCTTTTACGAGTAGGCGTCATCACGATCCTGATAATGGAAAATCTGGGTCGTGACAAAAGGATACCTTTCTTTTGTTGAAAAAGAAAACCTAACAGGTTTCAGAAAGAGTTTTACCCTAAAATGTGGCTATATATATCTCATATAGGGCTGGCCGGTTTTTTACACATATTTTCCTTGGAATTTCGTGCACCCAAAATTCTCTCTTTTCGGATATTATTTGGGTAACACAGTAGAAGACTGTGGAATATTTTGCTGAGGTCGCTGTCTTGCTACTCTGAAACTGGAGACCGAGATTAATCTGCTTTGTTCGCGCTTCAAGAGATAACTCGTATAATCTCTATATGTGATAATTCTTTAATTTACACGTGAATGTGATACTGAAATTACTTCCTCTTCTATATATAATCCAACAATTGGTATCAGAGCCTTCTCACGTCTAATTAGATAATTAGGATGAACATGAAAAAGGAGCATCATTTTAATATGCAAGTCTTTAATGACATGTAAATATTATTTTTCTGTAAAACTACACTGCTTTATGCATAAATATTTGTTATGAGAATTTTGATTATTACGGAAATCATGTAATATCTGTTTATTATTAAGGATATTTAATAATAATCTGAAAAGTTTGTTAATCCGGGCATAACGCAAAAACTCCTATTTGGCCGAATTGGTTAGAAAATCAGAGGTCAACATGTTGACGGACTCCGATTGACCTAAACTTTGGTAGGTCTATGTGAAACAGCCCAGTGGTCAATACTCATCAGCTTTTCTCATGATGTAAGCCATTTTTCGAGAATTCGGGGTTGTTTAGATGGTAGTTTGGGTGTTTTTCTAATTTTCTGGAATTTTTTCAAAAAATATTTTAAGTTGTTTTTAATCTAGTGGTAGTAGGGATCGTTTTCTATAGACTCCAGGGTTAAATTATGGTGATATAATGAACTTACATGTTGACGTAGGTCTTCTTTCATATCAGATCAAGTCATTATAAATAATCACTAGGTAATACTAGTTATTGATTACTTATATTTACTCTCCATCTGAGTATGCATGTTGGTTCAATGGGACTAGTATCTTGAATATTGATATTCATTTGACTTAAATTAACTATTTACTCTCCATCTCAGTAATGTCTGTTTAAAGTCATGGAGTGAATAATTTGTCATTATATATGTATATTGAAAGAATATCTCCTTTTCCATCGAAACTTGTTGTTCAAGGTGCATGGATTATACCTATTTAGTGTGTATTGAATTTTTATATTCAAAAAAATATGATTGATTTTGATCTATTTATTTAATTGTCTCCTAGATTAATCATGACTAGTTTCAATCCCTTTACTGCTATACTTACTCAAAACAAACTTGAGGATCCGAATTATATTGATGTGAAACGAAACTTGGATATTGTCCTAATTACTGAAGATTACAAATTTGTGCTTGATGAGGTGTGTCCAGAAAAACCCTGAGAAGATGCTACGGATGATGAACATAAAGCTTACCAAAAATGGGTTAAGGCTGATGAGATGACGCGGTGTTATATTCGTCATCTATGTCGAATGTTTTGCAACATCGACATCAGTCTATGAAGCCTACTTATGACATTCTAGAAAATCCCAAAGAGATATTTGGAGATCAGATATCGTGAGGCTAAGCAGACTTCCATGAAAACTCTTCTGAATACCAAAATGGTTGAAGATTCATCTGTTAGGGACCATGTTCCGAAGATTATGAGTCTTATAAATGAACTTGAGGTCCTTGGAGCTAACATTGATAAATATACGCAGGTTGAGATTATCCTGCAGACTCTGCCTGATAGTTTTCAGCAGTTTCGCGTAAATTATAATATGAACAAAATAGATTTGTCACTTGCGAAATTGCTAAATGATATGAAGTCGAAGAGACTATTTTCAAGCAACAAGTTCCTCATGTGACACTGAATTATCAGATAGGTTCTTCTTCTAAGCCGAGAGGCGAGCAGAAGAAGAAAAATGCTCAAAACCCTCTTTTGGAGGCGCAGCTGTTGGTGTAAAAAAGACTAAGGGCAAGTGTTATCACTACTAGAAGCCTGGGCATTATAAGAAGCAATGTTCGGCTTATCTGGACAAGCTGAATAATAAATCAGGTAATTTACATCTGCTTATCGTTGAAACTCTTTTAGCGGTTGTTTTTACCATTTCATGGTGTGTAGATTAGGGAGCCACTAATCATGTCTGTACTTATTTACAGGGGTTTCAAGTAACTCGGTGGCTAAGTAGAGAAGAAATCAATATTTATCAAGCATATGTTTTGGCAGCCCCAGCTTTAGCATTAGAAATATTAGTATTTTGTTTGGTAGTAATATAGTGTTAACTTTAAAGGACGCATTATATATACCTTCCATTAGAAGTAATTTAATTTCAATTTCTAGCACTATGAAAGATGGTTATGACACTAATTTTCATGATATTGATAAATGTGTTATTACTCATAATAAATTTTATCTTTCTTCGGATACATTTATTAATGGTCTTTTTATTGTTGATTATATTCCTAAACTGTTACAGCCTAAAGAACTGAATTATATTGATTTACCAAATAAGAGAAAACGTTCTTCTGAATTAAGTGAAACATATTTATGGCACTTGCGTTTGGGTCATATAAATCTGAACAGAATTTCAAGGTTCATTAAGGATGGACCTTTAAGTTCATTAAAAGTGAAGGCACTACCAACTTATGAATCTTATTTAGAAGGAAAAATGACAAAACGAAAATTTTCCTCAAAGTGAGATCGAGCAAGTGATAAACTAGAGTAGTTCATTATAATTTGTATGGTCCAATAAATGTCCAACCAAGAGGTGGTTTTGAGTATTTTTTTGACTTTCACATATGATTACTCAAAGTATGGATATATTTATTTGTTACGTCGAAAGTCTAAATGTTTTTAAAAAGTTCATAGAATTCAAGACAAAGATTGAAAAGCAACATAATAAATATATCAAGACACTATGATCTGATCGTGATGGGGAGTACCTCTCTGCATAATTTATTAGTTACTTATCAGAATGTGGAATTGCCTCTCAATTATCTGCACCTGGAATGCACAACAAAATAGTGTAGCTGAAAGAATAAATAGGACTCTTATGGAAATGATTAGATAAATGGTGAGTTATTCTAGTTTGCCTTCATATTTTTGGGGACATGCCTTAGAAACAATAAATTACGTTCTGAATCTAGTTCCTTCAAAGTAAGTACCTTTGATCCCTATAGAATTGTGGACTGGTCGCAAGCCTAGTCTGGGACATATTCGAGGTTGGGGTTGTATAGCACATGTGCTAAAATGAAAAATATTGGAGGCGAGAACAGATGTATATGTGTTTGTCGATTATCTAAAATGGACGAAAGGTGGTTTATTCTATTGTCATAGAGAAAAGAAGGTAATTTTTATCACAAATTCCAAGTTTCTTGAAGAGAACTATTTGATGAATCATTTTACTAGAAGTAACTTATTTTACAGGAACATAGCAAAGGAATGGAAACTCAGTCATCTGAAAAAACAAAATGGCCAGATGCAAACTCCTGAAGATGATTTTGACATACCATCGCATTTTAGTAGTGGGAGCAATGTCACTAGACTTGATGTCCAGCAAGAACAAGTGTCTGAAGCCATACTACCACAAAGTAGTGGGTGTTATGTTGAGCAAACTGCACAACAGGATGAAGTCATTGATATCCCTGTGGATAGAATGGAGATTCAGGTTCCTGATAACGATGTGGTTTAACTACAAATTCATAATGGTATAGTTGCAATTGATGTAGTGCGTATACGTGGTGGGAGAGAAATAATATGGTCAGTTTGTTATATGCTTTTGGGAGAATCATATGATAATATCCCTGAGGAACCAACTATCAAACCTATCAATTACGACCAAGCACTACATGATAAAGATGTTGATAAGTAGGTTACTGCTATGAAATCAGAGATGGGGGTCTATGTATTCTAATCAAGTCCGGGATCTTGTAGAACCATATGATGGGGTTAAACCCATTGGATGCAAGTGGATCTATAAGAAAAGGAGAGGTGTAGACGGAAAAGTGCAAACTTTAAGCAAGGCTTGTAGCGAAAGGATTTACTCAGAAAGAAAGGGACTGATTTTGAGGAGGCTTTCTCGCCGTTAGCCATGCTTAAGTCTATTAAGATTCTCTTATCCATTGTTGCTCATTATGATTATGAGATTTGGTAAATAGATGTCAAAATAGCTTTCCTTAATGGAAGTCTTGATGAGTGCATCTATATGATACAACCAGACAGTTTCGTGGAAAGTAACAAGGAACATGTGTTGTGTAAGCTTAAAAGTCCATTTATGGACTGAAATAGGCATCTAGGGCATGGAACACTTTTTTTGACAAGGCGATTAAAACATTTGGTTTTGATCAATGTCTTAATGAGTCTTGTGTATACAAGAAGTGGGATGGGTACAAAGTGGCGTTTTAAATTTTATATGTAGATGACATATTGCTCATAGGAAATAATGTGGGCATGTTGGATTCAGTTAAGCAGTGGTTGTCCACGCACTTACGATATGAAAGATTTGGGAGAAATGGCTCATATTTTTGGGATCAAGCTCTTGCGAGATTGCAAGAAAAAGATATTAGGCTTATCCCAATTTGTTTATATTGATACAATACTCTCCAAGTTTAGCATGCATGATTCCAAGAAAGGATTTCTTCCTTTCAGGTATGGAATTTCTCTATCTAAATATCAGTATCCTAAAACTGATGAAGATATAGAAAAGATGAAAGCAGTCCCTTATGCATCTGCTGTGGGGGAGCCTGATGTATGTCATGTTAAGTACTAGACCTGATATTTGATTTACCGAGGGCATTGTTAGCATATTTTAGTCTAATCATGGGAGAGAGTATTGGACTATGGTTAAGCATATAATCAAGTACCTGAAAAGGACTAGAGATTATATGCTAGTCTACCATTCAGATGACCTTGTACCTATTGGGTACACTGATCCGGATTTCCAATCAGATAGAAATTCTAGAAAGTCTATCTCAGGAAATGTGTTTACTCTGGGAGGTGGAGCCATAACTTGGAGGAGCATCAACCAAACTTGTGTTGCTGATTCCACCATGGAAGCCGAATATGTGGCAGCCTCTAAGGCGTCCAAATAGGCGGTTTGGCTCGGGAACATCCTAAGAGAGTTGGGTGTAGTTCCCTTAATTCAAGCACCAATAATACTTTAGTGTGATAATAATGGTGCTGTTGCAAATTCGAAGGAGCCACGAAACCATAAAAGAGCAAAGCACATTGAGCGTAAATATCATTTAATTCATGAGATAGTGCAAGGAGGGGATGTAATAGTCACCAAGATTGCGTCAGAGAACAACTTTGCGGACCCGTTTACTAAGAGCTTGCCGCATAAGACTTTTGATAGGCATATAGATGGAATGAGTGTTAAAATTGTGGACGCATGGTTATGAGTCTAAGTGGGAGATTGTGAGAATATATTATAAATCATGCATATTGTTATAGTATTCTTTATGGAATAATTATTTATTTTATTTATCCAATTCAATAAAAATTTATTTTAAATAGATCATGTATTTGTCCGTGTATCCTTTGCTTATATAATAGATAATTTAATGTACAGAGTTTAGCTATATACGGAAAATTAAATCATCGGTTCTTATAAGTCGTAAAGTTTATGTTCACGATCTAATGATGGAATTGGACAAACCATCGGAATGGTTGTAGCACAAGATTAAATATAATTTATCTTGGTTATGGGAATTATTTAATTCTGACTTTTTGAGCTAGTACATTTTGTATGTATTGAACGGATCAAGTAGAGATAAGTATTTTATACCGATTTAATAAAATAATTTCTCTAGTCTGTTCAATGTACTTATACTCTTAATCTTGATATATTATTAGTTGTGTGTGTCATTTATTATTTTGATTTATTAAAAGGCGAGATTCTTTCGTGTGTCAATAAACCTGGTAAAGTGGACAATAATGATATACATTGGCGAAGTAATAATTAGTTGATAGAATCCATGTCTCGGCTTTTGAGATTGATGATGCTCCTTTATAAGAAATTATAAGTTTTCATTTGTAGACCCAGCCGATAGATTTTGTATCCGAGACATGAAATAAGTTAAGCGAAAATCTAAAGGAAGTAATCAACAAATTAAATTGTCAGTAATTTAATGTGATTGATTAGTATATGAATCTTAACATGTGGAGTAAAATAAGGTTTTATGGAAGAATTTCGAAATTGAACTAAGGAGTGCAATTATGAATTTTTAGTGAAACAATTTGTTATTTATTATGGTAGAAATTAATTTCGAATTTCGGAATTGATTCCATAATAGGGAGCCTTGTTAATTAAATGCGGTGGTGCCTACCGTTTCTAAATAATACTCCCTCCATTTCAATTTATGTGAAATTATTTCCTTTTTGCTCCGTGCCAAAAATAATGACTTCTTTCTTTATTTGGAAACAATTTACCTTTGTGCAATGATTTATAGCCACACAAAATATTTGTGCCTCATTTTACACCACAAGTTCAAAAGTCTTCTCTCTTTTCTTAAACTCCGTGACCAGTCAAATGGATTCACATAAATTGAAACGGAGGGAGTAGGAAATAAAGAAAAACTTTCCTTTGTGAAAAAAGAAAACCTAATAGGTTTTGAAAAGGTTTTACCCTAAAAACATGGCTATATATATACCTCATATAGGGCTGGCCGTTTTTTTAAACACAGTTTTCCTTGGAATTGCCCTCACCCGAAATTTTCTCTTTCTAGATATTATTTGGATAATACAGTAGAAGACTGTGAAACGTTTTGAGGTCTTGATATTCTGAAACTGAAGACCGAAATTAATCTGCTTTGTTCACGCTTAGAGAGGTAACTCGTAAAATCTCCATATATGCTAATTATTTAATTTACACGTGAATATGATACTGAAATTGCTTCCGCAGCAATATATAATCCAACATTGACATCCGTAGAAGTTTTGATAGGTAGATGAATCTTGCTGGAAAACTTGGTTTTCTGAAATAACAAGTTGAAGGATAATTTCACCCTCAACTGATCAATTAACCACCAGTCAGTTTTAGAATTTGAGTTAAAGGTGAGTATACTGATTTCTCAAAGTTCAGATGGGAGCTTCGACATTAAATCAATATTGTGGAGAGGTAAAATAATACTCCCCCTGTTTCAATTTATGTGAACCTATTTGACTGGGCACGGAGTTTAAGAAAAGAGTGAAGACTTTTGAACTTATGGTGTAAAATGAGGCACAAATATTTTGTGTGGCTATAAATCATCGCATAAAGGTAAATTGTTTCCAAATAAGGAAAGAGGTCATTCTTTTTGGCACAGACCAAAAAAAAAAAAATAGGTTCACATGAATTGAAACGGATGGAGTAGTAAGTTAACATTTTGCAGTTTTAAGTCATAATAGCCTATTGTCAAGGATAAAACGGATAGAGAATCTTGAAGCCCCTGGAAGCTAGAAGCTAAATAGAGATCCACTCTACATAATACAACATGATACTGTGAACAAAAAGTATACTTCCTATTTAGTATGAGAAGCAGAAAACAGAATACTAAGAGTCTAAGATACAAAAGCAAGCTGCAAGAATAGGAGCTGGAATACAGATATGAGATACACACATTTTCTTTACCCTACATCACTTAGATAAAGCGTTTAATTTCATTGACATCCTCTTTTATCTTCTCTTCTTGGTCTTACCACAACAACTATGCTTCAATTTCAAATAACCAAATAAGTTGGAATCGGTCGCTACTTCATTTGAGTTCAACTCATATTATCATATACTAAATAAAATCAAAAAAGAGTTCTCACATAATCACGTTACAAGTCACAGAGGACCGGCATAAACAACAAAAGATTTGAAAAGACTGGTCCAAATAAGATATGCACAACCAAATAAATCCAGCAGGGCAACCGGAAACAACACTTTTTGCATTTAAAGAGACAAAAGGCTTCACGAATCTTTTGAACCGTTTTCTATAGAGAAATTTTCATAAAGCACTATCTTTTAGTAGTAATTAGCCATCTATAAATACTATTTGCTATATTATGGAATATAGATACCTTTTCTGTAGCTATAAGATGTATTTGACGTATTTAAGCTATTGTATTCATGAATACAGTAGCAAAAATAAGCATGATCAGGAAAGTCCAGCTAATCAGTTGTTGTATTCAACTGTATTCACGGAGTGAAACATGGGATTACAGCTGGACAGATTATTGTATTCGACTGTATTCATGGCGTGAAGTAGGGGAGACTCCTAATATAACTCAACAAACTCAATTATAACACACAAATTTTGTATTTTTCAGTTATAAAAAAGATTCTCAACCGCAAAATATAATGAAATAGATAGAATACAGAGGGATACATTGAAATACAATGAGCAATGAAATACATAGAAATACAGCGAGATACATTGAAATGCTCTTAAAAAAAAGTAACAGAATCTTCAATTGCTCAACCCCAAACTTCAGACGACCTATTTTAGTCGACAATTTTCCGACGACCCATCGGATTCCGACCATGATTCCATAAACAATTTGAATGTATCTCGCTGTATTTGAAGATTCTGTACCACTCTATTTGACTTTGATAAGGACATCACTTGATTACTTGCTACCATGATTTATGTGGTAAGCAAAGTAGACGACGGTTAAGGCTTTTATTGTTTCAATTCTGAGACAATCGCTTCTTGATCCGCCGGTTCCACTTCAATTGATGGACAAGCAAACGGAGGAGAACGAAAAGAAGGGGGGGGGGGGNTCGTATTCTAGGACATTCCATGTGTATAAAGCGGAGGAGAGATATTGATAGCACGTCGTCTTCTTCCTCTTCCATTAGAATGGGATGTATCAAAGTAAAGAGAGAAAGAAAGCAATGTAACTGATTAGGGTATTTAGTGGTTTAGGGCTAGGAGGTAACCAAAATTAAATATTTTGCTATAAACCTTAAAAGGTATCTATAGAATATAATTTTTTTTAAAATAGTATTTATTTAAAATAAATAAGATATTAACCTTTGTTATAGGAGGTAAAAATTTCATTTATACGCCCTTAACCTGCTGCATGCGATGAACTTCCGAATCATAGAGTGAGATCTGGCTGTAAACAAACTGTTTTCTCCTGTCAATTAAAAACTGTTAACCTGATGAAAACAAGTTGTTTACAGCGTAATCTCGCACAAAGATTTAATATGTTTAAAGTCGAAAGGCAAGTGGTGTCACTGTTATTAATATGTTGGCCGTTAGATAATTCTGCAGCTCGTGCTGAATCTTTGTTTTTTTGGTGACTGAGCTGTTTAGGCCTACACGATCCAGTTCGTGTTTGTGGTAACTATGGCCTCCAACCTTTTTTCCTCCTTTGGATTCTTTGAGGCAATAATAATGGGATGTTGCTAGTATTCCTCTTAGACTTTACGAGATCTAATAAGCCATAAATCTTGGTTAACATGTATGTTACTGTCCTTTTTTACATTTTTGGTTCAACAAATTCAGGTTTCAGTTTGGTTTTAGACAAGACTGACTTTGGCTTTGGCATTGATGCTATAGAAAAGAATTACTCTTTCTTTCAGCTGTACAAAATTAATTATGTAGAATCTTGACACCGTATACACCATACAAGCAAGATTTTGCACAATACTATCACATTCAAATGATAAAATCAACAACTAGGGATATGTTTGAAATATCCTCGTAAAACATCAGATATGGTAAAAGATACAAAACCATCTTTAGATTATTTTCTGAAGGAGTCACATCATACATCTAATGCGTTAACAATTTGAAACCTTAAGATACGCAGCAAAAGAAGACAATCTAACAGTTCGAATAAGCTGCCCACTAGAAGTGAAACTTTAATAGAAAAACATGGCGCCACTCCCAGCTCTCCAGCTTAAGCCTCAGCAAATCTGGCATCAAATCAAATTGATAGTTGAGACACAGCAAGGAAAACAATATGCTAGGAGATAATGTAAATTAGGTTTCGATTAGTCTATATACCCCAATTCAGAGAGTTTCATGTGAGCCTCGGCATAGTCGGCAAAGAAAGCATCTTCATCCTGAAATTACAAGATAATTACTTGAGTCATGCAACACTAGCCAAACAAATAAGATGCGTGGCCTCTAAAACATAAGAAGTTCAAATTATATTTCAATACGAACCGCTGCATATTTCTCAACCAATGGGCAGAAGACGGGATCACTGAGGAGAGCCTTGTCTGATGGCAACTGTAAAAGCCCCTCCTTTTCCCCGCTCAAAAGTTCCCTGTAACAAAGAACATGACCTTTAAAGCGGATGAACTAATAATGTCGCCAGTTAAACAGTCTTCCACACATTGCGAACATCTCAGAAATGCATTTTGGAGAAAAAAGCTGTACTTGAAGTAGGAGTTGTCGAAGATAAGTGGATTAGCAGTCCATGGTCCCTCAAAACCTGAACGTTCCTTGTGGCACCTCCCCTGGAGCAAATTGTGATAAGAATATTAGTACAATAGAAGCTTGTATACCTAAGCTACAATCCAAAACACAAAAAGCTACAAACCAAGGTATGGCCACCAGAGAGTGCGACAATGTCCTTGTCAGAAAGACCCATTTGCTTAACAAACACATCCCTCAGATGGTCAGAACCTGCAATAAGTTGACTAACAATTAGTATATAATGGAAGATGGCTGACAAGAATGTTCTTCATCCCATAGGTGGCAATCATTTTAGTTCTCTGAATGGTACTATCATAAGACAATCTGTAAAGAACTTACCCTTGGTGGCATCAGGCAGGCGACCTTCAAGAGGTGGCTCTGTCTTGTCCTGATAAAGAAAAGGTAAGCAAAGATATCTAGTGAGGTAGCCAAATTACCAATTGTATAATTCCCACAAGAAAGTTTAGGAAGAAGTGACAGCACATTTTGTATAAGCGCAAATTACTAAAAGAGCAAATAGTCTCCACTCAGAGATGCATTTCCATAATCCTATCCAAACAAGGACTGGAATAGAATTGAAAGTAGACAAACAGTTTCCATCTATTTGATATGTTTATGATTTACAATTTCAAAACCATGCAAGACACAAAAGGAATCATCCAGTAGAAATAAATTTAAAGAACTAATTTTCCATTGTTAAAGCAGAAGTATGAGCAGAAATCTTCAAACTGAGCACAAGGTAGCAATTCTTTTATAGACTATTATTTAGTAAACGCTTACAAATCCTATTGAGGGGATATAGGATCAAGGCTTCCACATTTTACTGCTACTGATCCCTTGAAAATGAAAATAATTAATCTTAGTCTTTAGAAAATGATTAATCTACTGATGCCCTGATACCTCTCTACCAGGGTGGAAGGGCACATCAGGTCCTCCAGTAACTTCAACAGCAACCACTCCAGCCAACTACAACCAAAAGAAACTATTACATTAATTTTCCGTTTCACCTTAACAACTAGAAATCAAGTACCCATAACTACCAAAATATAGATCATCGCGAACGGCATACCTGATAGAAATCAGCATAAGAGAGAGTAGGGAACTGCTCCTTGATGGGTTCCAATAGCCTGATGGCAATGTCAACACCGTTATTGGCGCCATGGCTTAGCTCAGCCTTGAACCTCATGGTACCAAACGGACCTCCAGTTTTGGAGCATACATCATAGGTACCAGCAGAGTGCCATCTGTGATGATATAAAATATTTTCAACACCATGAAACTAATATTCACTTTTCGGATCAAAAAGAAAAACATATTTGATTCAATTTTTCTTTTAGTGTGTGCGTCTGCACTTGTGTGTAAAGCGGGGCAGATCTATGTAGAGGGTTGGGGGTGGCACGCCACCCGGACACTCGTATAAACTTTTATGTGTGCTTATATATATTGATATTTTACGAAAAATATGCTATATAGTAAAAGGATGGAACCCAGAGTAATATGTTGGCTCTAGGTGCCATGGTTAAAAGCCAACTTTCCAGATATTAGATACAGGAACGAAACCCTGATTCCCTAGTCTTAATTTACTTTTCTGATCCTTTGCTTAAATTTTTGTATTTCTTCATCTTTTGATTTCCTCTCTTAGTGCAATCATTTTATTATTTATTCAATAATATATTTGCTTCTTCTTTTCTTTGGACAGATCTTCAATATTTTATTTGAATGTGATTTTAGTATTTTCTCTTTTTATCCCTATAATTTTATTGTTTCCATGGCATAATAAACATACAACGGGTGTATTTGCTAATTTAAATTTTTATTTTAATTTTATGCATCTAATCACATCACTCAATAGAGCTATAGAGAATTAGATCGACTTGGACAAATTTATTAAATTTGATGGTCATATATTTTTTTATGCACCAAATTTTCGTAAATCGAACCGAAATAATTCAAAATAGATCAAATCAAACCAAAGCAAACCGAATTAATTCAAAATAGATCATTACTAAGAGCCCGTTTGGACATACAAATATTTTGTTTTTTTCCAAAAAAAGATTGAAAACAATGTTTGGACATACAATTCTTATCATTTTTCCTTTTTCACTTGAAAATCTATTTTTAAATTTGAAAAAGTGGTTCTCACCACTTTTTCAACTCAAAATGGGAATTTCCTAATTTTTAGTTTTACAAATTTACCCCATATTTTTAAACAATAGCATTTTGATTGTTTATGATATATCTTTTATTGATTTTTTGGGGCTAGTACTTCTTTTTCTTTGTAATATCTGCATCTTCTTGATGCCTTTAGGTAATAAAATTCACTTACTTCATCAAAAATAAAAATAAAAAAGCATTTAGATTGTTTATTTCAAGTAGAATAATCAAATTGGGGTGGTTTTGATATTTCTTACAAGTTGTGGGGTATTAATCATTTTTCATGATTTTAAAAAAAAAGACATCCAAATATGTTGCAAAAATTATAACCAAACACAATTTCATCTTCAATTCAAATTTAGTGAAATTCCAAATTTGAAAAAAAAAATGGAATCATGTCCAAACGCCTACTAAACATCCAGTTTAAGAAAGAAACTTTTGAAACTTATAGCCTAAAACAAAACATACATATTTGTTAGGCTATGAATCATCACATTAGGTAAAACAGAAAATTTAACGTTAAATTGTTTCTAAATATAAACAGGTACTAGTAGAGTATTTTATAAATTGGGATGAATGGTAATAGTTTCTAAATATGCACTTTATTTCAATAATTATAAAATTAAAAAAATAAAGACACATGGAGACTAGTGCATCATATTATTCTAATTTCGGGGGGAGAGTGTAATTGATTTCATATCGATATCTAAGATGCAGAAATGAAAAAGATGACAATGTACAAAAACTTGAACAGTCAAAAATCCCCAAGCATAAACGGACAGAACCAAGGAGAACATACGCTAAACGGAGCATAAGAGGAGCACAATTCTTCTCAGCGATAAGTCCTCTGAGCTTTCTTTTGGCTTTATCAACAGCCTTAACGTACTCCTCACTCACTGTGGGATAGCACTTCGTCATGGTAATAGTTCTACACAAATATCCAACCACAAGCACAATGAGATCCAAAAACTACAGCAGATATATCAAAATTGTACATAGATCTAAAACAGCCACATCTTAAATCGATGTATATGCAGAAATAAATCAGTGTCCCAAAATCTCCAGCAAAAGAACCACAAACATCAAAATACATAACGCAACAAAAAAAAGGTGCAATGATTAACCTCTGATCAAATAATATTTATCCGACTTATCTCAACATTTAGGTTAAATCGGAGCTTTCAAAGTAAATCGAACATGAAAAAATGGAAAAAATATATATTAATAAAGCTGCATTGCATAAGGAAAAGCTAAAGACCTGTAGAGGATATCGAGGAGCAAAGAGACAAAGCGTTAAACCCTAAAGAGAGTGTGGCACGAGCAGAGCACAAGCACGAAAATGATGAATATGTATAAAGAGAAAGTAAAGATATAAGGATGAGAAAGTTCTAGAAGTTGAATATAAGCCGTTGGATGAGTATGATCGTGAGGCTGATACGGAGAGATTAATTGACAGCTGAGATTGATCTATAGTTTATTTTGTGGAATATGCTGATAACTTTTTATATTAGGTAGGTGGGAATTTGAAATATCAATTGATAGTATTAAACAAATGGAATAGCGATCCGATCGTGCTGACCTTTAAGGACAATAATTTATTTCGAATGACTTAGGAAACAATTATGTATTTTAAATTACTTAAATGTCCTTTTGTCGCATCACTTAATCTCTTTGTGGGATTTGAACATTTTACCTTATTTTATTTCGTTAGGCTGATTAAAATAGAAGAGAAACGCCTATTTAGCATGTACTTTTAGAGCGAACACCTATTTAGCTTGATCATCTTAATCAACAAAAAAATTTCTTCCAAACTATTAAAGTAAACATGATGTATATCGTGAAATCTCATCCTTATATTTATTTCGCAAAATATTATAAGACATAATAGAACTTTAAATGATTAAGTTTTATAGTGAAAAAGTATATATAACTATTGTAGACAAGTGACGATTTAAAAGCTTAAAGTGGGTCACTATATCAAAATAATAAGTTAAATTATATTGATATAGATGTCTCAATTAGATAATATTTTGTGTTTAAACTACTCTCGAGAAATCAAACTTGATCATGGTTCATGTATCTCAACTCAAAAAGTACTTACAAGCTTTACATTTCTAAATGTAAAATTTCTATATACAAGGACATACCAGTCATTTGCCAATGTAATATCCCTAAACCCAAATGTGAATGCACGGTGCCATAGAAGATTCCTTGAAGAGAGAAACTCAGGTCACTTGTAATCCCTCGTTCTTGAATTATCATATTTTCTTTTACACGTCCCTTAAAAATATATTAATTAGAAGTAGTTTTTGATTATTTTATCTTTATTTATTTATGTCTTAAGATATATTATCTCTTAATTAAATATTTACTATATTTCTGTGTTATCTCCATCTTTAAGAACAATTACTATTATGGGTAAAATTAGAAAAAAATAATTAATTATCTTGAACTTCTAAAATGACAAATAATTTGAGACAGCTATTTTCAGATATCCAACAGATAATTTGAGATGGAGGGAGTAGCATATTTTGTCGAACTTCTAAAATCAATTTATTTTGAAAAGTATTTTTTTTTAAAGTACTTTTCAAAAAATTATTTTTTGTGAAAATCAATTTATGTTTGGTTAATTTATTTAAAAACGCTTTTGAGCAGCAATTGATGTTTGTTCAAACTTTTAAAATATCTCTAAATATATTTTTCTCAACCCAAAAAAAAAATCAAATAAGTATTATGAGAAGAAGCTAATTTTTTTGCTTCCACTCAAAAATACATATTTTTCTTTTGAAAACTTGGCTAAACACTTTAATTATGAAAAAAAAATATTTTTTACGAAAAAAACTAGTACAACAAGCTATTGGTCGGTTGCTTCTTGTGTCACTGTCCAATAGTTCTTTTGTCCTATTTTCTTTTGTGCTTCTTTTTAATCATCTGATAAAATTACATTAGTTCGACTAATTTGAATTTAGATATGAACTACTCCCTCCGGTCCAAAATAAGTGATTTTTTGATATTTTTTTTATGGTCCAAAATAAGTAATTTTTCCAGATTTAGAGAATGAATTAATATTTTTTTCCTACATTGTCCTTGGATTAAATAGTATTGGAATATGTGTTAGGACTGTTTATATGAGATGATAAAGGTTAATATGATTAATTTTATTGCTAATTAATACTAAAAGATGAATTTCTTAATCTGTGAGAAAATATCCAAAAATTTACTTATTTTAGACCGGAGGGAGTAATTTACTAGGAGAATAAAACAGTCTCCATTTCTCCTTAAAAAAATTAATCCTAAAGTTTGAGGTCAAGACAAAAAAGATTTCAATTATTATCACTTTCTTTAGTGATTTTTCTGTGCTTTTGTGTTTTTCGATTTGTCTTGACTTGCGTGCTAGCCGCCACTGATTGTCAGTTGCCATGTGAAGACGAGAAGTTTTATCATGTGCCAATTTTTGGTCTCATAAATTTGTGGACCTCAATCTTGTATTTTTTTATCGACAAAAATTTGGATCCACAAAATTATAAAATAAAAAAGTTGTTATACAACTAGCGTTAGTTGTATGAGACACAAAATAAAATTTTCGGGTTTTGGCCATAATGTTGTAACCTTTTAGTTAATATTGAAATCAAAGTCAATGTTAACAAACACAAGGCGAGAACACGGCCGTCTCATTGATGCTGCCCTTTGTTTCCCACTACAAAATATGAAAAGAATGTGACGTTGTCGTTTTAATTTTTCAAAGTTCTCCCATTTACTCTATTTAGATTATTACTAAGTTATTGTGTGAAGGAAATTTATTAGAATTTGAGTTAGATTGTTGTGAGTATTGTAAAGATTGTAACTTTAGGCACGTTTTATCAAGAATTAAGTTAAATAGCGGTGATTTTGTGTACAGATTTGGAATATTTTATCACGTTCATTTATTGGTACGTTCACAAATTTGCAAACTAAGGAGTTGCTCTAATGGTAAGCAACTCTCACTTCTAACCAAGAGGTTGTGAGTTCGAGTCTCCACAAGAACAAGGTGGGAAGTTCTTGGAAGGAAGGATGTCGAGGGTCTATTTGGAAACAACCTCTCTACCCCAGGGTAGGGGTAAGGTTTGCGTACGCACTACCCTCCCCAGACCCCACTAAGTGGATTATACTAGGTTGTTGTTGTTGTTGTTGTTGTTGTTGTTGTTGTTGTCACAAATTTGCAAACTACAATGTAACATGAAAGGTGTTTACCTTGAAAATGGTAATTACAATTAAATTTTATTTTGTGGTTCTAAAAATACGTGATTTATCGTAATGTTGGTTGTTACACGATAGATCTTAAGTGTGAGTCAGGAAAATGAGATAAGAGTTTGAGGACAGTATGTTATGCAAATTGAATGGCCGTGGATCGGGGTCTCGAACTGGCCTACGCTGAGCCTTGAGGTCGAGCTAAAGTGTCAGACTGGGGATGGTCGATGAAGAACTAACAGTTCTAAGGACCTTGATGATGACTCTTTATGATTAATGATGAGTAATAAATGTATAACAATCAATAAAACACAATAACTGTAAGCAATAAAATCAAGGGAGCGACAATATAATATGTTTAAGTTCAGAGAATGCTCTTTTTCTTATATTGAATATCATATGTTTTACAAAATGATGAAGGTCCCTTTTATATAGTAGGAGAAATCCACACATAGTACATATGCATTTATTACAAAGATATGCAGCTGGTACATCCATTTAATATCACGGTACGGACTTGTACTATCCTTATAAACCTGGCCAGTTCTAACCACATGCCTTGGAAATTTTTCGCTTGTCCATCGTAGCCACCGAATTGCACTGCCCCGAGATCGAACATAGGGAACCCTCGGGGACGAACCTCGAGCTGTGCCTCGAGCCTTCTAAAGATAGGCTATGGAGTGTCATAATGATTATAAAATCGGGCTCTCCGATTTTTGCCGTATACAAATAGTCTCCGCGTTTCTTAGAGTAAAAATGATAAGAAACAGTCTTGAATTCTTTCCTCTTCGATACTTCCATCATGACGTCAGCCCGTTAGAGGATTAAATGACATGACTCAATAGCTGCGCAGAGGTTGCTGTCGGCACGATTACCAAGAAGCCGACGAACCATTATTGGTTCGACTCTTCCGCTTCTCAAACATAGCCCAAACGGCTTCAATAAATACCTTAACTATTTGTCATTCATACTTTTACAATATCTTCATGTTTTCAGAGCTAAGTTCGCCATCTTCTATATTTATCTCCTCTTTGTGCTGAGGAGACCCTCGATGAGGGTTTGGGCGCAGTCCCCGAGCCTCAAGTTGGACATGGTACAGTCTGTGCTGACGAATCCTCGACTGGCGATTTTGGAGGGCCTGAATCCAAAAAATTTTGGGATCAAGAAGAAACCCCTATAGAAATTGATACCATGGGCGGCTTTGAATCAGGCCCTTCATTTTTCTCCGAGGGAAATAAGGTATGCCCAGAACAGGGGCGCTGCTGATGTGGGGACCTCTCAGGGAGAGGATGATGCGTTCAAGGACTACTTCGTCGGTGTCGACGAGGACATAGATCTCGACACCCTCATCGCTCTCGAGGAGGCTGAGAGGCTTCAAAACAAGGTGATATTCTTGACATACCATTTGCGCTTTTTAACCCTTGCCTTTCTAACTTCTCTGCTTTGTTATAGGTGAAGAAATTGTATGACCACGCCTTTTCTAAGCTTTAAGATGAGATTTCATGCCGTGAGGAGGAGCTCGAAAAGCTCACCTCAAAGCTAAATGAGTCGAAGGCTTCCTCTGCCCGAAAGGAAGAGGAGTTGAGTGAGCTTTGGGCGAGTCTGGAGAGAGTGCACCAGGAACGGACTAACTTTGCTGAGTAGGTAACACGGCATCCATGAGTTCATCTTTTTATTCTTATAACTTTATGCTTACTGTCTTGATTCGCTTCGCAGATTGGGCAAACGAATGCTTTGTAAATATCCTTGTCCCTCGAAGTACCTTCGACCAGGGAAGAAGACGGTGGCAAAAGAGGAGCCACTCCCCCGAGGCTAGAAACCTCGGATATTGCAGGCTCAACTGCCCTGAGAGGTCTCTCGGCTTGAGCTATCGATGTGTGTCCGCTCCCTTCTGTTGCACCGATGTTCGCATGACGACCGATAGGTACATAATCTACCTCAGTGGTTGTATCTCCTTTACGCCTCCGGGCAGACCCTGCCTCACTATAAATCTCCTCGCCCACCGAGGATTCATTACTCTTGCTATCGCTCTTCGGCCCCGAAACTGATGATCCTTCCTCCTCTCCGAGAGGGCATGGTCTCATCTCGGAAAATTCTCCAACATCTGCAGTAAAGAAGTTAGGAAACACAAAGGGAAATATTCCTTAAAGAAAAGGATCATACGGTACTCACCGTGGTGTTTTGCCTCCCATCTACCCTTCGAAAAGTCTCGCCACTTACGCTCATCGTAGGTCGATCAAGCTACTAGTTTCCGAGTCCAATCCACCAGATTAGGGACCTCGTATGGAAACCACGGAATTGCTGCAGAAAGGGAAATAAAGCACTTTTACGGAGTTTGCCTCCACTATGAACAAAAATGATAAAAGGACAAGTGTAACACTTACGTGTGAAATTCCATTTTTCAGGGAACTGTATGAACTCCACGGGGACAATGTCAACAGTCCGCACTCAAACAAATCGACTCTTCCACCCCCGGTCCCCATCTTCTTCGTTACCAGTAATAAAGGGGTGGATCAATGTCGTAGAGTAATCAGTCCTCGGTAATGCAAGGGCCGGTACAATCTAATAAGATGGCCGAGCGTGAACTCGAGCCTGACTTTATCTACAAAGAACCTTATCACCAACACTATCCTCCAAAACGATGGGTGAACTTGTGCCAGGGTCACCCGATATCTTCTATAAAACTCGAGCACGACTCTATCGAGAGGGCCCAATGTAAAGATGTACGTGTATACATTCAAAAAACCCTATACATGAGCCATGATGCTCTCTTCCAGGGAAGGTACCTGCAGTACAATCTTTTCTCCCCATCCGCAGTCTCTCCTAACTGCCTCGAGGTGTTCCTCTCCTATTCATGAGATGAACCTCGATGCATGCTCCCAATGGACCTAAACATTGAGAGGTATCTCTAATATAAAGTCCCTCCTCGAGACAAAGCATTTCGAGGTTAGCTCACCGGACGCCGACGGTGTACCACCGACCGAGCGGGAAGCAGAGGCGAAGCTCTCCTCTTCTTGGTGAAGGGATTTGAGCGTAGCAGCCATAACTATGGTGAAACAAGAGAAGGGAAATGGAAACTTAGGCAAAATCTTTGAATTAAAATGTTGAAAGAATTGACGCAAGTAAGGAAAGCTCTATAAAAAGGATAGTTGCTCAAAGTAGTGGAATCTTGAAATAAGAAGAAAGCAAATACATATATAGAGCAAGTGGCGGTCGTCCGCCTATTCTGAAGGCTAGTTAATTCTGACTATGCCATTACCACTTTTGGGGAAGTGTACCGGTGGGTCCACCCCGATCACTTTATGGTCATGTCATATGAATGACATTGTCATACAACATTTGAGAGCTATCGAGATCCCCACATCGATCTAGCCTCGAGATGGTGCCCGATCTCGAGGATCTCTATTACTACAGGTGTGAGATCTAAAAGAGCTATCAATCTACCCTCGAAGTGGTGCTGATCTCGAGGATCTCGGTTACTCCAAGTATGGGCTCCAAAGAGCCGACATCAATATTCAAAGATTAACTTTGCATAAGCACTGAAAAATAAAATTTGAAAACTTGAAGCTAAGAAATTTTTTTGCATTCCCAGAAAGTTTTGGCCAAGAAGAATGCTTTGGCCAAGGCTTCTGCCCTCGAGGTGCAACTCCGAAATGCTCGTGAAAATAGCTTTGTCCAGACGAGCAAGATTGTAAGGCTCGAGTATGACCTTTTGAATATGAAGTCCGAGGTCGTGGACGCCCGGGCTGAAGCTGAAAGGATTCAAGTTAAGGCTGATAAGAAAGTGGTCGTCTATTTAATAGACACTGTCGACGCTCGAGTTGAGTTGAGTGGGGCTTTCGATCGGGAGAGCAGAAGCAATGAATATGCTCGGTGTAGATCTTAGAGGGAAACCTTTAAGAAGATCCATGCTAGAGGCATGGATCTCTCGGAAGAGATAGAGCAGGCCAAGGTCGATGAATACGATGCCAAGTTCCTCGTATCTAATGCCGAAGATAATGAGGAAGAGGCTGATGGAGCCGTAATCTCCGAGAGGAAAGTAAACTAGGCTTTTCCTTTCTAATTCTGCGTACAATTCTCTTAGAGAACATTGTAAATGAAGCCTTTTATTATTTTACATATACATATAAAAAGAAGCCTTTCGGTTTTCCCCTTTCATGAATTTCCCTTTGCTTGTATATGTCTTTCTTTTATTTTGAATTTTGACGTTTTGTTTGTGATTAGCCAGATGAATTAGACTTCGAGGTAAAACCCTTAGGTTTACAAATCGGCCCTGAGGCTTGTTGGGCTGGCCCTTAGGCTCTTGCGCATTTGCCCTTAGGCGCTTGTTTACCTTGAAAATGGTAATTACATTTAGATTTGATTTTGTAGTTCTAAAAATGCATGATCTATTTATGCTAGTTCCTTAGGCAATATATGCTAGGTGAAAGAGAGTGAAATAAGATAAGAGATTGTAGGTAGTATAATAACAAAACCGAATGGCTGGAAATCGGGGCCTCGAGATGGCGTATATGGGGCCTCGATGTTGAGTCGGATGCCCGGTCAAGGGCAGTTGATGGAGGATTAACAATTATGATAGCTTTGATGGAAGCCTTTTATTACAAATAATGAGCAATAAATGAAGAATAATAAATAGAACACAATGGATATAAGCAATAATTTAATTAGTGAAATCAAGAGAATATGTTAGGTTAGAAAGCAGAGAGAATGTTCTTGTATATTCAATATTGTGTATCAGATGGCCTTCACAATGAAAATGATCCCCTTTATATATCAGGGGGAATCCCAACATAGTACAAGTACATTTATTACAAAGATATGGGGCTGGTACAGCCGTTTAATGCCATGATACGGGCTTGAACTAGCCTACTAAACTTTGTCAACTCTTGTCATGTGCCTTGGGAACTTCCACTAGTGCATCACAGCCGCTGGTTTGCACTACCTCGAGGTCGACCGTTGAGAACCCTGAAAGTCGAACCTAGAGTTGAACTTCAAGCCTTCTAGGGGCGGTCTTTACGGGGTGCCTTAATGATCATAAAATCGGACCACAGATTTTTAATGTATACAGATAATCCCCGTATTTCTTAGATTAAAATGATAAGAAACGATTTTGAATTCCCGCCTATTTGATACCTAATACCACGACATCAGTCTTTCAGAGCATTAAATGCTACGACTCAAAAACCATGAGGGAGTCGCTATCAATACGACTACCGAGAAGCCCATGACCCGCTATTGGCTCAACTTTTACACTTCTCAAACACTTCATATGTGGCTCCTATATAGACACCCCAGCCGTCTTGCAATTCATACTTTACAATATTTTCAAAATTTTACAACTAAATCCACCATCTCCTTTATTCTTCTCCCTTTTGAGTTTGTTTCTTTATTTTCTTTCCTAGCAACCCTTCTTTTTTTTTTGTTATGGCCCGAACTTCTAGAACAGTGCCTCTGAAGGAGGGCACCACCTCCTCGTCACGCTCATCGAAGTTTAAACCGAAAGTGCCCCAAACTGTCAAGAAATGCACTCGCACCAAATTCGAAAATCGTCCTGATACACCAGGCCGATGTGAGCATGTATCTCGATACATCAACATAGTAACTGATACACAAAGAGTGACAAAAGTCTGCCGATGGGGGAAGGCAGCGTTAGTGGAAATTCCCAATCCTGAGGAGAGCATAGTGGACCATAAGGTTGGGTCCCTTTATGTGTACACATACCCGTTTATTTTAGGCCCCGCGGATGCTTCAGATCCTTCTTCTTCGTCGATTGATCCGATGATCCTTTATTATGCCATAAGTACCGAGTGACACTCGGTCAGATCTATCGCTCTTTTTGGAGGATAGTTCATATGCTCCGATATTTTTCCAACAAGGTCAAGGGTGTGACATTTACTCTCCATCATCTGATCAGATTATACAGCCACCGTTTCTATCGGGGTTTGTGTTACACCCCATAAGTTTAATAACCTTGATTCCGTTATATATATATATATATATATATATATATATATATATATATATATATATATATATA
>MU722510.1:71049-108415 GCA_026770625.1 Nicotiana glauca
AGTTTGGCAACTAAAAAAAGGATACACAGGTAAAAGGGAAGGGGGGGGGGTTAAATAAGTAATTAAAAAGGAAGTGAAAGGGGCGGAAGTTTGAAAAAAATAGTATTGAAAATCGGGCAATTTAAAGAGAGATTTTGCATAATAGGAGTGAAAGAGTTGAAGAAACTAAAAAAAATTCTGGAAAAAGGGGAAGTGAATAAGTAAGGAGGAAGGGGGGGGGGGTCCTAGGTTTATAAATAATATGGATCACCCCACACAACACCCGTTAACCATTTATACGCGTGGTGTTATCGCATAGTCATCATATCCATGTCTACCCTTTCCGACCATGTTAAGGTATTAAACGTGGAATATTGTCGTTACTTATTGCATGCCATTACCCGCCTATCCTATCAGTCCCAGAGGCATTTGGGACTACTAATCCTAAAGGGAAGGAGATTGGGGCTTTTCAGAGTATGAAAGGATAAAATTCTAATGCGACAAATAAAACATATAAAACAGTTAGGGGAAACACATAGCAGCTTAAAAGGCTCAAACAAGCCTCCTCAAAAAGAAGCAAATTGTCTAGCATGACATCAGATACTGGTTTTAGTCTGAATTAAATTTAGCGTTAGGGCATGCTGCTTCATCACATATTTCTCAGATGAGAAATCCGAATTAGGCCTTGTCTGGTTATAGTTTATCAAGGACTGACACAGTTAATCAATTACCTTCTGGCTTGCCTAGGTGGAAGTATACTGATTTTTAAAGGAGGGGTTACTGATTTTAGAGCCAACTAAATTCTGCAGATGTTAAACAACTTATTTTAGACTTATAGATGAAATAGACGAATCAGATTCAAATGGCTGATCCTATATGTATGATTTCTAAGCGTTATTGATTTTAAACGATTATCGAGATGCAAGAATCCTATAGGCATGGTATCTAGGATGCAACTTGTTATTATTTTAACCTAGAGACTGTTTGCCTAATGACAGATGTATATGCAGAAGTGCAGAAAACCTATAATCATAATTTCTATATGCATAAACTTATAGGCATGGTCTCTATATGTATTGATGCGATAACTTATAGGCAAGATTTCTAATATAGTAATGTAACAACTTATAGGCAGGATTGCTATATGCAGAAACGAAACAACTTATAGGCAGGATTTCTACACGAGATGTATGAGTGCAGAATTTATAGGCAGGATTCCTATATGATATGCACAAATGCAGAACTAACAGGCATGGTCTCTATATGTATTTATACAATAACTTATAGGCAAGGTCTCTAATGAAATGCATAAGTGCAGAATAGTAATTCCTATGAGCATGTTGTCTACACATATGCATACATAAGTGACCCTCCCCTTTTTACTAGAACCCCATAAGTTATTACAAGATATTACAAACCAAAATGAATTAGAAAAAGTAAAAATTACATCGAAAAATTAAGCTACAACCAAACAACCTAATTTAGACTCAAGGTCTAACAATTTGAGATAAACCAACTTCCAGGATCAGATTTGCAAAGCCTTTCTCTTATTTGGGATATGTCAAAGTTCCCAAGAGCCACAAGGGGACTCCGAGCAGTGCTTACACCCCAAATACATTGCAGAATTAGATTATAGTGCAGTACGGAAGGGCCAACCCCTCTAATGTCTAAGTTCAAAGGGAACTCAAGGTCCCAAAGCAAGGATCATAGAAGGGGGCAGAACTTAAAGTCTAAGAATAAGTGTAAGTGCATAGAGGGAATTAAGGAAGGCCATGGCAGGCTGGTGGTCATGCCCATCAATTAGGAGGGCTGGCACACCCCTGACCAGCCTGTTAGCCAAAATTGGGAGTTAGAATCCATTGAGGATCAAGTTCAGACCTGGGCAACAATTTGGATACTGCCAAGCCATGAACCTTAGCTCAACCACATAGAAGGGAATAAGGGTATGGGAATTCATAACAAACAGCAGATGCAAAGAGAGTGTGGCATATTCAATTACAGAACATAAACAGCAAAGTAAATAAGAATGTAGAAACTGTAAATAAACACATAGGGGGTAAGGTAGAAAAGTTAATTAGAACATACTAGTTTCAGGGAAAATAGACAAGTAAAACAGTAGTCTTGAGAGGCCAATTTGCAAGCAAACGGTTTCAAAAGATCTTAGAAAGGAGTAGATGATCGAAATTGCAAGTGAGTAATGTGTTCTCGAGGATTGAACTCAAAGAAGTACTGTATTGTAAGTACTGCAAGTTGAAAGTGTTGAACTGAAGGTTCAAGGTGTGTAAGTGCAGAAGGGTCGTGCCCCTTTTATAGTGCAAAAAACAAGTAAGAAAAGGTAGTGATATAACATTGAAATCAATCTCCCTTTAATTAAGGGATTCTAATTTCCAATGGGTAAAAGATAATTAAGGAAAGAGTTAATCAGAAATATTTCCCAAGAAGTACAATAAAGGGAAAATACATAGAAGCTATTTAAGGCAAAAGTCCAATGGTACATGGTTTGTGAAAAAAAAGGAAAGCGAATCAATCAAACATCCAATAAAATCAAAGTTGCAGGCTTTTACTCGAATGAACCAAGTCAGAAAAGGGATAAAGAAAGGTTTAATTTAAAGGAAATTAGTAACAATCAAGCAAACCCCATTAAAGTCATTTAGAATCAATTAATAGTTGGCAAAAACCCTTTTTTGAAAGAAGAACTTCTCATATATAAAGCAGACAAATCAAACAAAAGAGTCATCATGTTACTTAGAAAAATAGTCTAACATTGAAAGGTTCAGAATCATAAGAAAGAAGGGATACAAGTCCAATTTGCAGACTCACAATGAGTCTGAGAGTCCAGGGTCCCAAAGTGGAACCCTAACTCGAACACAAAATCAAAATCGCCAAAGGAAACCCTAAATACTGGGGTTTCAAATTGAATCAGACATAAATATGAGAAGGCGAGCCCTTAAAACAGACTCAGAGGTCTCTTTCAGAGACTGATGAGAAGCAAACAGACATGATACCAAGAAAGAAAGCTGATTCAAAATCATAAAGAACATATTTGAGAAAACTCGGATCTTAAACAAATTCAAAAGAAAGAGGTGATACAAACTTAAACAAAAGTAGATGAAACATGTTTAGCAAGAACACGAACAGAGTTCAGTAAAAGAAAATCAAAGAACTTAACAGTAAACACATATAGTAAAGAGCAAAGAAAACATAACAAGGATTAACATGTGAGCACAAGAGTAACATGTATTGTAGAAAAAGAAAAGTAGAAAGTCAGTACATTAAGAAGAAATCACACGAGCATGATATAGACAAACATAGATAAAGAAAAGAAGAAGAAGAAAAATCAGATAAATTTTTTTAAAAAAAAAACAAAATTCTTTCAGAAACCCTAAATCGAAGACAAACGATTTTGAAAAAGTAAATTTGGGGAAAACACTTCAAATGTCAAGTAAAGCATAGATACAACATAGATCTAAGCAAACAATAGAGAAAGAACCTCTAATAGCTTAGGGTTTCTAAGAAACCCTAGAAATGAGAAAGGCTTGGAAGAAGAATCAAATCCCGAGTCGGATGAGTTAGAATCAGGCTCCTAATGCTCTAGGTACGCCGGAGCAGGCCGGAGAAGCCATAGAGTTGCAGATCTGAGAGGATCTGAAGGAGAACCATCGAGGTCAGGTCTCAAATCTTAGAAAAACCATGGTTTGATGGTGGAGGGAGGTGAGTACCAACCATCCATGGCCTGAGAAGCCATGGAATCCGGTGAAAGGCGGTTGAAAAGCGTAGGAGGAGGCTAAGGTTCCGAAGAGCTTTGAGAGAGTTTGGGATTCAAAGGCGGCAGATTAGGTGAAATGGGGGATTAGGGTAGGTCGTTCAGTGTTAAAAAAGGTAAGGGGGTTTATGGCCGTTGATCATTTTGATCAACAGCATGGATCAAAGATAGAAAACGGGCGGACTTTAAATTGGGTAGGGGAACCGGGTTGAAATGAAATTGGGATGGTCTAAATAGGGGTAAAATTGGGTCAATTTAAGGTTAAAATTGAAATGCAAAAGGGGCTGTAACTGAAATAAAGGGAGGCTAAATGTTAAATGGTTAGTTTTTCACTTTCTATTTTGTAAAAAATACTGAAAATAATTTTAAAAGCAAATTAAAAGTACTGAACTGATTAATAATATATAAATATTAATTAATAAATATTGAAACCGATCTTACAATTATAGAAATGCTATTAATCTTAGAATATGCTAAAATTGCAATTGTATACAATTTAGCTTTAAAAATACCAGATAAATTTATAAAAATATACAAAAATTACCTTAACTATACTTCAGTATAAATATGAGAATAAATTAAATTATTTACCAAAATTAATAGTTTTGGGGGATAGTTACTGATTTTTGTACTGCTAAAAATGGACAATAAATTGATTTTAAAATCTTTAAAAATTGGAAAAAGTACCAAAACCCTTAGGCATGCTTATATATGCATATACATGTTATTTTGAAAGTATTTTTTATGTAAAAATATATTAAAAAAAATTGGGTATCAACAAAAGATATGAATTATTTTTTTCCACAAATGTGGAGTTCTTCTACCCTTGGGGTAGTGATGCAGTTAGACGTGATTCACTTCCGTGGCATGTGCTTTTTGGGATGTTTGTGTATGTTATGGATATTGGCAATACCTGTCTAGGATTCCTTGAGCTTTACGGCTCCTGCTAAGGATAATTCTCTTAAATATGATCCAAGTTTGAATGTTCATATACGACCTTCTCAACTTCTTATGAGCAATTAAGGAATGTTAAGGCTATCCCTTAATTCTTTTGGTATGATTCAAATTATACAGAAGAAACGAGCAAACACACAATTTCCATAACGACTCTATTCATAGAAGTGTTTGAGATGCCTATGTTTTTGAATTCCCATAAGGCTTACTATTCTATTGTCTGTTCATGGGTCTCAGAAAAATACTTAAGTTAAGAAAAAGTTCATATATATATATATATATATATATATATATAAATAAAGGTTACGACGTTATATATGCATCACCATATGATTAGTTCGTATACATTGATGATTTTGTCCACAGTGGCACCAGATGATATTATATACGCGTATATATGTAAATATATGTGTATGAGATATGGAAAAAAGGTTACTATGTTATATACGCACCACCACCTGATCAACTGGTATACGTTGATGATTTTGCCCACAGTGGTCGAGATGTATGATGGGATGCCCTCAGAGGCTTGATGATGTTATGAACACATGTACCTATGCACGATATGACATTCATACACATATGCATGAAACTATAAGTATTTCATGATTTACAGAGTTACCCAGACTTACAGGTTAAGTCATTTACTCCATCTTTCTTCCAGGTCTTTTATATATTCATTCATGTGCCTTACATACTGAGCACATTATTCGAACTGACGTCTTTTTTTTGGGGACGCTGCATTCATGCCTACAGGTATAGACAATCAGTTTGACAAGCCCTCATAGTAGACGAGGTTAGCATTCAGCGAATGATCGGTAAGACTTCACCTTATTCGGAGTGCTGCTGAGTCCATAAGTCATCGTGTCAGAGTTTTGCTATAGACTTTTGGGTAGGCCGGTATCCTGTTCCATTTTATGTCAAATAATCTTAGAGGCTTTGTAGACACGGTTTATTATGTACAGTAGGTCAGAGGCCTTGACGGCCCATATGTATTCATGTTTTATGAATGATGGTTCATTGATATAACGTTTACCCACTTATAATTGTACATTACGAGTCGTGTCCATGTTGTTCCATGATAGTTATAACAAAAAAGAGTTACAGAGTGGTTCGCTCGGGCCAGTGCGGCACCGGGTGCCAGCCACACCTCCCCAGGTTTGGGGTGTGATAGTTTGATCAAGCTTCAACCCTGATCTGCGAGGGTGTTCTTTTTTAGTATCGATGAGGACAAGGATGGGGGTGGATGAGCCAGTTTGTCCGAGTAAGGACCTCAGACATTACCCCAGCTGATAGAATGCCATTCCCAGAAGAGTGGAATATGAATCGTAAGTGCCTCAATCTCGAATCAAACTTCATTGCCTTTTTATCCCCTTTGAAAAAATGACCTTCTTTTTATTATGCAGCCACCATTTGGTACCCTGATGTGGTTCAGGATCTATCGGGATGGATCATGTGGTTAGATTCTATTTTCCCTTTTTTCGATCGTTCTTGGCGTGACTTGGCCAAAAAACTGCGGCTAGCCAAGAATCATTGTATGCTTTTTGCTGCTATGCCTACTAGGCTTCCATATGGGCATCTTTGGTAAGTCTAATACTTTTCGTTTGCATAGGCCTCGGGGATGAAGTGTTGATGAGGTCGACTTCGGTCGGTGAAGATGTTACCTCGAAACCTGGCAAGGGTAAGAAGAGAAAGAAGGAAGCTTCGACTGGATCTTCAGCTAAGATCGACACCATGACCTTGGCTCCGATTTCTATAGAAAGTCCTCGTACTAGGGACAAGGGTGATGATGATGGCCCTTGGGTACAAAGGACAAGACAGAGTGTAGATGCTTCGCAGGCTGCTGGGCCAAGAGTGGTTGGTATAGATCAACCCCGTACTGAGGGGACCCTCAAAGAGGGTGCGAGGGCAGCCCCTAAGTTCCAAGACGAGCAAAGTATAGCCTGTGCCGATGATCCCGCTGTCGATGGCTTTGGGGAACCCAAGACCGAAGCTTCTCGGGGGCGAGAGGAGAATCTCAGGGAGCTTAATGGCTCGGGTGGCACCAATTTGGGCCCTTCATACTCATCGGGGGAGATCAGGGATGCTCAGGATCAAGATACTGCTGGTGTGGGGGCCTCTCACGGAGGGAGAGATGTGCTTGAAGACCTTTTTGCTGATTTCGATGATAATATTTATCTCGATGCTCACGTTGCCCTCGAGGAGGCGGAGAGGCTTCATCGGCAGGTGATACTCTTGGTATATCATTTGTGTTTCTAAATCTTTGTGCTTGACCTTTTGTATTTTCTCTGGTGTTGTAGTCCAAGAAAATGTACGATCATGCCTTTTCTAAGCTCCAAAATGACCTTTCATGTCGAGAGAAGGAGGCCGAGAAGCTTACCTTGGAGTTAAAAGAATCAAGGACCTCCTCTGCTCGAAAGGGGGAAGGGTTGGGCAGGCTTCAGGCCAGTTTGGAGGGAATTTGCCAGGAAAGGGCTAGCCTTGCCGAGCAGGTAACGTGGCATACATGAACTCTTATAATAAGTTAATATTCACCAGCTTGTTTTGCCTTTGCATATTGGGCAAAAGAGATGCTCTCGTAGGGAGACTTCAGGAAGAGGCTCCCGCTAAGAATGCGGAGATCCTCGAGCTGAGGAGGTAGAATGAGGCCACAACCTTGGAGAGAGAGCCCTTGTGGATAGAGTTGGCATAGATTCCAGGCCTTCTTCGGAGTGCTCGAGAAGATATTGCAGTTCTTTCGGCGGCCAAGGATGAGGCTGAGGAAAATGCATCTTCATACAAGGAGGATGTTGCTACTATGAATGAACAAGCCCGAAAAATATCACAGAGGGTAGGGCAGAAGCTAAATCAGGCCATTGCAAGGGCAAGGAGGCAATTGCTAAAGGCGCCGATCTCTTAGCTGCGATTGAGGAGGCCTGAGATTTGGAGGAAGAATCGGTATTCTCGGGCACTTTAATTGAGGGTTACAGAGATGATCCGGAGGCTAATACTGGCGAGGAGTAAACCCATGCCTTTTTCCTTTATCTATTTTTGATGTATGAACTTTTCGAGGAAAGAGTCTTGTAAAGACGCCCCTTGTAAATATATTTTTGGCAATACAAGAGAATTTTTCTGCTTCAAATCTTCAAGTTTATTTTAGATTCTTAGGTAAAGTTAACCTGTTGAGTTTTGATGTTGGCTCTTTGGAGCCCATACTTGGAGTGGTCGGGCCCCTTGAGATCGGGCACCATCTCGAGATTAAGTCAATTTCTTCTTAGAATCGATGCTTGTAACAACAGAAATCCTTGGGGTCTCAACGGCTCACGAGTGTCCCGTGATAGTATCATATTTTTGCCATGGTCGTGAAGTGATTGGGTTGGTCCCATAGGCGCTTGAGGAATGGAATTTCGCACGTAAGTGTTATATTTGCGTTCTTATTGTTTTTTCCCATGGTGAAGGCGGAATTCTACAAGATGCTTTTATCATCTTTTTTTTATTTCGCAGCAATCCCGTAGATGTCATACAAGGTTCTAAACCTGGCGGGTTGGTCTCAGAAATTATCAGCTTGCTTTGAAAGGTACTTTTTGATATATGTACTAACTTTGTCACAGCAGGTACTAGAGAGTCCTTTGAGGCGAGAACGTGCTCTCTCGGAGAGAGGGAAGGATTGCCAACTTCTAGGCTAAGGAGTTATAGTAATAAGCAAAAAGGGCCTTCGGAGGGCGACGGTACTTACAACAAGACAAATCCAGGATCGAGGCTTGAAGAGGATGTATCGGTTGAGCCTGTTGCACCCAATATCTTTGGCTTTAGAAAAATGGTTCCTCCTCCGTTGCCATCTTCTTTTCTCTTCGAAGGTACTTCGAGGAGTGAGGGCCTACCGCTAATTTCTTCTCCCATCGAAGGTACTTCGAGGGATGTTCGAGGCCAGGGGCCGTATACAATTAGCATCCGTGTCCCAATTGGGATCGGTTCTACTAGGGTTGATGGATCCAGACTAGTAGGTGTGTGCCCGACCATTGAGAAAGCTCAGCGGCTCTACTCTGTGATGAGTTTTGGTAGTCGGTACAAGCTTTTTTAGTTTTGTTCCTTCCCTTTCTTATTGAGCTCCCTTTTGGCAGGCCTTTGACAAGCTCAAGTCCGAGTTGTTTCATCGTGAATCTAGTTTGTGGAAAGCTTTGGATATGGAGAAATCCCTCAGGCTTCTTTTCAATGAAAGGGAGGTCGAGTTGGCACACTTACGGTACGAGGCAAATCGAAGCCTGAATTATGAAAGCTACTTGGAAGAGCATGTAATTTTTGTTCTGAGGGAGTGCGTGTTTCTTTTTCTATCTCCTGAAGCTAATGTTTTGCTTACTTAAGTTGTAGAAAAGGACGGAGGACCTGAAACACCTTTGGAGTGAAGTTGGTCAGGCCAAGCGTGAGCACGATGAGCTAAAGGCTCAGGTGGATGCCCAGGTTGTGGCTAAGAAGGATGCTTTGGTCAAGGCTTCTACCCTTGAAGTACAACTTTACCGAGCTCGCGAGAACAACTTGGTTTGAAAGACATATTTACAAGGCTCGAGTCTGAGCTTCTGGTGATGAAGGCTAAAGTTGTGGATGCCCGGGCTGAAGCCTAAGCGGTCCGAACAAAGGTTGATAAAAAAGTGGCCATCTATTTAAAGGATGTTGCCGACGCTCGAACTATATTAAGAGGGGTTCTCAATCTTGAGGGCAGAAGTAAGGAGTATGCTCGGTGCAAATCACAAAGGGAAACCCTCGAGGAGATCCACACTAGGGGCTTTAATCTCTCAAAAAGATAAAGCATTTAAATACAGACGAATATGAGGCTACATTCCTTTTGTCCGATGCCGAAGATAGTGAGAAAGAGACCGCGGGCCATAGTGCCCGAGGGGAACGTAGATTAGGCCTTTCTTTCTTGATTTTGTGCATGGTACTTTTAAAGTACATTGTGAATGGATTTTTTTATTTTTTTCCATATATGTATAAGAGGAAGCCTTACGGTTTCATTTTTCATGCACTTCCCTTTGTCTCGATATTTGTCAATCATTAGCTAGATGAACTAGTTTTCGAATTAAAACAATCCTTGCTCGTTGGGTTGGATCGTAGGCTCTTACGCGCTTGGTCGGTACGACCTTTTAGTATAAGCTGGCATTTGAGATCTTATGCTTTTGATCTTAGGCATATTTAGTTAACTGTTTTTCGGGTTTAGTCTCCGAGTCGGGCTTTTACTCGAGCTCATTGACCCATAAGTTTTTGAATTTAAAGCTGGCCCTTAGGCTCTCACGCGTTTTATCGGTACGACCTTTTATATGGGCCGGCCCTTAGGCTCTTATGTGTTTGGTCGGTATGACCTTTTATATGGGCTGGTAGTAGTGGCTCTAACGCATTGGGTCGATATGACCTTTTATATGGGCTAGCGGTAGTGGCTCTTACGCAGTGGGTCGATATGACCTTTTATATGGGCTGAGAGCAGTGATTCTTATGCATTGGGTCAGTATGAACTTTTATATGGGCTGGCGGTAGTGGCTCTTATGCATTGGGTCGGTATGACCTTTTTATAGGCTTTATTTGTCCCTCGTTAAGGACTTTTTGAAATTGTGTTTTCCTGACTCTTTGACGATTTGGTAAAAACCTCGATTGTGAGTCATTATATGGCGATGAATGAGCACCTCGGGAGGTTTTGGCTGGGTGGATGAGTATCTCGAAGCCTATAGTTTAGAGATGACATGGTCAAAGATCTTTTGCCTATGTCGAAGGTATCCTGTTTAACCGGTTCTTTTCGAAGTACATTCGAAGTAATTGAAGGCCTGTGATTTTATAGCGACGGTCGGGCATCCCCGAGTCGTGTTGTTTGGCTAGTACAACCTTGTGACTGTAGTCATTGTGTTTGGCCAGAGCCTTTCTGTCCCCAAGTGAAATAGTTTCTGCATCTATATCGAGGGTATGCCTTTTTAGGGGTCTTACAAGTTCGATATATAGCCTAAATTTAAGATCGGGTTTATGCCTTTTGCAAGCTCTTACAAATTTTTACATGCCTTACTTGAGGTCTTACAGTTCTGGTTACTTGGTACAAGTATGGTTCATGTGTTGCTTGAGGTCTTACCGATATTTTTACTTGGTACAAGTATGGTTCACGCCTTGCTTGAAGTCTTACATATATTGTTGTTGCCTTATATAGGACTTACGAGACCGAAGCTACCCACTTGGGGTTTTACGACCTCAGGTTTTTGATAAGTTGATAGGGGTGACACTTGGCGGTAGTCCCCGAGTCATCAAAAATTTCTTGGCCCAGGAGCCATTTCTTGTAAACTTGGTATTGCCTCATTGAGGTCTTACGAGTTTGGAGTTTTTGACCCGAAATACATGTGGCCTTGAGTTTTCGATGCCAGTCCCCGAGTGTTCGGGACGTTTTTGGCTTTAGGAGACATTTTTGTAAACTTGATGTTGCCTTATTGAGGGCTTACGATTTGAAGCTCCGACCCGGAGGTCATACGGATTTGAATTATTGACTCCTGTCCCCGAGTGTTTGGGACATTTTTGGCTTCTAGAGCCATTTTTGTAAACTTGGTGTTTCCCTATTAAGGGCTTACGAGTTTGAAGCTCCGACCCGAAGGTCATACGACTTTGAATTGTTGATGCCAATACCCAAGTGTTCGGGATGTTTTTGGCTTATAGAGCCATTTTTGTAAACTTGTTGTTGCCCTATTGAGGGTTTAGGAGTTTAAAGCTCCGACCAAGAGGTTATACGGCTTTGAATTATTGATACCAGTCCCCGAGTGTTCGGGATGTTTTTGGCTTGTGGAGCCATTTCTATAAACTTGGTATTGCCTAATTGAGGGCTTATAAGTTTGAAGCTCCAACCCGAAGGTCATATAGCTTCGAATTGTTGACGCCAGTCCCCAAGTGTTCGGGACGTTTTTGGTTTTGGAGCCATTTTTGCAAAAAATACCGGACTCCTTTGAAACGCGAAATGCTTTGATGGAAAGTATTCTTCGATTACTTGGTATAAGTATACACATTTTCAGTGTTACGGGCTCGGTTATTCTATACAGGCACGGTTCGTTTGACTATTTGACACGGTACATCATTTTCCTATCTAGACCTCATTTAGCGCATCTTGGCTTCTCCGAGGAGGTGTCCTTCCGGGGGGATACCCCCTAGTATTCAAGGTTGATTTAAAAGAAACCTTGAATACTTGTTGAGCCTTCCCTAGGTAGAATATAGATGTTGCCTCGTTAAAAACCTTGCCGGTAAAACCCTTCTTGGGATAAAAACCCGGTCGAAGGAAAAGAGTGCAATGTATGCTTTTGGAACTTAAGGCCTTCGAGTTGGAAAGCACTTCGGCCGTTTCGATCGGATATATACACACCGATTAGTGTAAAATATAACTAAAAGGGGAGATGATCATACCTTAGTTCTTACGGCATATCGGGCCCTGATATGTTTCAATCGCTTGTTATGAGGATGCGGTACGGTCCTTCGCTTTGTTCGGTCAGGGTTAGCCGAGAATGTAGCTTGTTATTGCTATTTTACTGTTTGCTTATCCTTTGGCTCCTTCGATGGTGGAGGTATTGGTGCTGGTGCCACATCATGCACCACGAACATCTCTTTTGTTGCATGTTTTTCCCCATAGATGGTTTTTATCCCATCATTTATCGGAAATTTCATCATTTGATGGAAGGTGGATGATACTGCTCTCATGTAGTGTATCCATTTGCTCCCGAACAAGGCATTTTATCTCATGTCTCCTTCAACGATATGGAATTTAACATTTTGGGTTGTGCCAACCACATTGACCAACCTTGCCCCCATCCCCCATAATGGGGGCAATTTTGAGGGAAATTGTCCTCCAACCCTCCCCCATTTTTGTCCCCAAAATGGGGGATGAATAGTGTTCCCTCAAATATGGGGGTACACTATTCATCTCCCCCATTACTATTCACTATTATTTTATTATTATTTTATTATTTAATCTTTTATTTTATCTCTTTATATGCATTTAATTTTGTTTATGTAATATTTTTATAATATTAATATTATATCTTAACTTTGGTGTATAATTTTGATAAATTAATTTTCGCGCATTTATTATTTTTATGTAAAATTATAAGTTAAATTTATTATAAGTTATAATTGTACAAAAATATATAATTATCTCAAAAAATGAATGGTGCAAATATAAAATATTAGATGTTGCTAAAATTGAAAGGTGCGAATATAAAATATTAGATGTTGCTAAAATTGAAAAGTGAAGATTGAAAAGACATTAAATGAAAATTCATTAAAATTAGAAATACATGACAATTGAAAATACATTAAATTAAAATACATAAAAATTAAAACTACGGTAAACAACATAATAACTTAGTAGGGACTTATGTCGTTTCCAGATACACCAAAATTATTATAGTATTGACTAAATAAAAACTGAATATTTATCTAGTATTTCGAATGAATTTTATCGTTATGTAATATGTATTTAATTAATCTTGTATCGCAATGATTTCACTTTTATTTGAATTATTATTTAATCTATAATAATTGCTTACAAATTATATTATTTAAAATTTTATGGAATTTTTTAAATTATGGAAATTACAAATTAATAAAATAAAAGATGAAATTTGTTTAATGGAAATTAAAAAATAAAATTGAAATGAAAGATAATAATATAATATAGAAGAGAGAGAAGAATATAAAAAAGTTTGGGGGAAAAAATGGGGAATAGTTGGAGTAAGTTGTCCCCAAAATGGGGAAATCCTCATTTTGGGGACAAAAAATGGGGCAAGGTTGGAGATGACCTAAGTGAAGTTAGAGAAGGATGCTAATATTTACTTGGATTGTGGGAGAGATTGATGATCAGAAGGTTAGCCATAGAAGAAGGCTTTGTTCCATTGAGAGGGAATGATTTTCCCACCAATCTTTACTTTGTTAATTTCTTCGTCTAGTTTGATATTTTTCTATGGTGGACGTTTCTTCTCATTCAAACACACTCTCACCTCATCCAAATTTTGACTTCATCTAAGTGTCATTTACAGTGACACTTACGTACAAAGCTACAGACGTTAAAAGTGGATTGTAGTCTTCATTAATTATAAGACTTCTTTGTAAATCCAAACAGATTTAAGAACGGGAAATTTCATTCCAACAAAGGATGGACATTAATCTTGAAACAAAATAATTCCAACGAGATTTCTTAGCACCACAGCAACGTGGGATTTCGCGATTCTAATGAAATACGGTGCAACCTTTTCCAAGAATATCGTATGAATTTTTCCCTATTCCAGGTATGTTAAGGCTATCATTTCTTTCTTTTTGACATGATCCAAAATAATACAAATGAAACAAGCAAAATATGCAACTTTCATAAATAAATCTATTCATATAAATACTAGGGGTGTCTATATTCTTGATTCCCCATGTGAATTATTATTATATCTTCTGTTCATGGATCTCAGAAAAATATGTATTTGAAAAAGTTTATCCGAAAGGTATATTGATTTTTATGGAATTCCGAGAAAAATCTTATTAACATATTTCTTATGCATTTCATGTATTTATACATGTACATTAACCCATGACCAGATGACATTATATATATATATATATGTATGTATGTATGTATGTATGTATGTATGTATGTATGTATGTATGTATGCATGTATGCATATGGGATATGAAAAATATTATGGCACTATATATGCACCACTACCTGATCAGCTGGTATACATTGATGATGTAAGATGTTGCCCACAATGGCCGAGATGATATGATGGGATGCCCTCATAGGTTTGATGATATTATGAAACATGTATCTATGCACAACATGACATTCATACGCATATGCATGACACTAAAATTATTTCATGATTTACAGAGTTATCCATACTTACAGGTTGACTCATTTACTCTATATATCCTTCCACATCTGTTATATACTTATTTATGTGTCTTACATACTCGGTACATTATTTGTACTGACGTCCCTTTTGCTGGGGATGCTGCATTTCATACCCGCAGGTCTTGATAGACAGGTTGAGAATCCTCCAAGTAGGATGTCAACTCAGCAGAAGGTGTTGGTGCGCTCCATTTGCTCAGGAGTTACTTCTTTGATCAGTATGATTAGTACACGTATCGATTAGTATGGCGGGACCCTGTCCCGACCTTTGTGATATTATGTATTCTTAGTGGCTTGTAAACAGATGTCATGTATACGGATTCTTGTACGACCTTGTCGGCCTATGTTTTGAGTATATAAAGAATCATGCCGGCCTTATAGGCCCGTTCTTCAGATGTATAGGTTTGTATTCCGTCAAGATTTACTCCGATTCATTTATGTATGATAGAATGATATGAAAGATACATTATGTTGGTACTCGGTTGAGTAAGGCACTGGGTGCCCATCGCGACCCATTAGTTTGGGTTGTGACAAAAGTGGTATCAGAGCAGTTCTGTCCTAGGGAGTCTACAAGTCGTGTCTAGTAGTGTCTTGTTTATGGGAGTGTCGTGCACCACACTTATAAGCAGGAGGCTACATGGCATTTAGGACTGTCACTCTTTCTTCTTACTCTAGATCGTGTGGAAGAGCTCAGTTGTAAGAATTCAAATTCCTAACTTCTATTTTATTCGTAATAAGACGATAGCTACATCCACAAAGACGATTGGTAAAAGACATGGTTATGGATGAGTTTAGTCAGAGGAACTCGACTTTGCATCATGCTTATGATAAGTAAATGTGAGGTCTTCAACAGATCATGTGCATACTGAAGGGTGTAAGCTCTTGATAAGGAGTCTTGAGGAAAGAATACTTATCCACCTTAATGATGAAAGACAATGAGAGATTCAGAAGATAAATACAAATTTCGACAAGAAAAATAATAAAGATGAAGAAAAGTACGAGACGCCTAATTAATGAAGGTTAACAGTGTTTATAATTCAGGTAGAGGAATATAAGCTTTTTGAGTTATATTCAACAGTAACAGAGGTATGTACAATTGGTTGTACCCATCTCTGTTGTGCTCTTTAGGAGCTAGTAGGTGTAGTTTAAGAAAAAAATGGAACATCAGGATCCGGCTGGGGTTGCAGTAACCCAAAATGGTGCATGGATTATTTGTGTTACTTGACATTTCCCGAGGGTATTACAAGTGTGCTAATATATCTTCTTGTGAGACTAGGCTTTTTTCTATTTGATTCTTTGTATAATGTTCTTAGAGAACTTTGCAAAAGTAGCTTTGCATTGTTTTATACATACGTATATGTAACGAAACCTTTCGGTTTTATCCTTTCATGGATCTCTATTTGCTCATGTATGTCTTTCTTTGTCTTGAGTTTTGACATTTTTTGTCAATGATTAGCAAGATAAATTGGCCTTTGCAAAAAAACTCTTGTGTTTGTAACCCGGCCCTGAGGCTTGTCGGGGTGGCTCGTAGGCTCTCATGTGTTGGGTTGGTACGGCCTCTTAATATAGGTTGGTGATAGTGGCTCTTACGCATCGGGTCGGAATGACCTCTTAGTATGGGCTGGTGGTAATAACTCTAACGCATTTTTGACCTTAGGTGTTTTTAGTTGACTGTTTCAGCTCAGTCTCTGAGTCGAATTTTGACTCGAGCTCATTGGCCCTTAAGTATTTAAGATGGCCTTTAAGCTCTTACGCGTTGGGTCAGTACGACCTCTTAGTATAGGCTGGCGCCTGGGCTCTTACACATTGGTTCAGTACGACCTTTAATTTTAAGCTGGCGATAGTGGCTCTTACGCAATGGATCAGTACGAACTTTAATTTTAAGCTGGCGATAGTGGCTCTTACGCATTGGGTTGGTACGACTAACTTTAATTTTAAGCTGGCGATAGTGTCTCTTACGCATTGGGTTGGTACGACCTCTTATATATGCTTTATTTTTCCCTCATTAAAGACTTTTGAAGATTTTATGTTTGCCCGACTCTTCGACAGTTTGGTAAGAACCTCGATTGCGAGCTGTTATGTGGCGATGGATCAGCACCTCAGGAGGTTTTGCTCGATGGCTGGATGATTTTGAAGCCTGTAGTTTGGAGCTGATATGATCGAAGCTCTTTTGCTTAAGTCGAGGGTAGCCTGATTAATCGGTTCTTTTTGAAGTTTTTTTCCAAGAAATTGAAGGCCTGTGATTTTATAGCGACGATTGGGCATTCCGAATCGCGTTAGTTTGGCTGGTACAACCTTGTGACCGTAGTCATTGTGTTTGGCCGGAGGCTTCAGTCCCCAAGTGAAGTAGTTTTGACATTTATATCGAGGGTATACCTTTTTAGGGGTCTTATAAGCTCGGATATATAGCCTTAACTTTAAGATCAGGATTTATGCCTTTTTTAAGGTCTTGAAAATTTTAACATGCCTTGCTTAAGGTCTTACAGATTTGGTTACTTGGTACAAGTATGATTCATGCTTTTCTTGAGGTCTTACAGATTTGGTTTTGCCTTATAGAGGCCTTATAAGATAGAGGTTTCCAGAATGTTGTCTTATAGCCTTGACTTTTCAAGTCGAAGGGGTGACAATCGGCAACAGTCCCCGAGATATTGAGTGCTTTTCAGCTTTGGAGCCATTTTTTATAAACTTGGTGTTGCCTCATTGGGGGCTTATGAATTCGAAGTTTTCTGACCCGGAGATCGAGTTCCTGATGTCAGTCCCCAAGTGTTCGGGAATTTTTTTGGCTTTAGAGCCATTTCTTGTAAAAGCATCAGATTTGTTTGAAGCGTAAAGTGTTTTGGCGGGGGAGGAAATATTCTTTGATTACTTGAAACAAGTATACATGTTTTTGCCGTCAAGGGCTTAATTATTCTATGCGGATATGGTTCATTCGACTGTTTGGTCCGGTACATCATTTTCTTATCGAGACCCTTTTTGGCTTATCTTGACTTCTCCGAGAAGGTGATCTTCTAGGGGTGTAACGACCCGACCAGTCATTTTGAGCTCTAGCATGTCGTTCAGTAGTTTGGGACCATGAGCAGCTCCAATTCAGGTATTATGATTTGTACGCATGGTTGGAATTGTATTTCGGGAAGTTCGGAGTGAATTTGGAAAGAGAATTCTCATTTTGGAAGCTTTAAGTTGAAAGAATTGACTAAGATAGGATTTTTTTAGTAAACGACCTCAGAATCGGGATTCAAAGGTTCCAATCGGTTCGTATAATTATTCCGGACTTGGGCGTATGTCCGAATTAGGTTTTAGAAGACCTAGAACGTTTCGGCACATATTATGGAAGTTAGCATTTTTTGAATAATTTCATAAGTTTGGATTGAAGTGCATTCAATTATTATCAATGTCCGTTTGGGATTCCAAGTCTGGGAATAGCTCCGTATGGTGATTCTGGTATTAGGAGCGCGATCAGAAGTAAATTCGGAGGTACATGGGTCATTTTGGAGTCATTTGGCTAAAGATAAAAATTTGAAGGTTTTTTGAGGAGTTTTACCGGAAGTGTACTTTTTGTTTTCGGGGCCGGAATCCAATTCCGGAAGTTGGAGTAGGTCCGTAATGTCAAATGTGACTTGTGTGCAAAATTTGAGATCAATCGGACGTGATTTGATAGGTTTCGACATCAAATGTAGAAGTTTAAAGTTCTAAAGTTCATTAAGCTTGAATTGTGGTGTGATTCATGATTTCGATGTTGTTTGATGTGATTTGAGGCCTCGAGCATGTCCATGTTATGTTATGGGACTGATTTGTGTGATTGGACGGGGCCTCGAGTGTGTTTTGGGGTGGTTTCAGATCATTTCGGGCTATTTTGCAATAGCTGATGCTGGTGTCTGGTATTTTTCTTTGCATTCGCGAGGCTCCTCTCGCGTTCGCGAAGAAGGATTTGGCTTCAGGGACTCTGTGCTTTGCGCTCGTGAAGAGATTGTCGCGTTCGCGAAGAAGGAAATCTCTGTTGCATAGGTCTAACTTCGGAGGCTCATATCTCGCAATCTATAAGGTATTTGGAGTTGTTACAAAAACAAAAGTTGTAGATTATTGTGTCTAGTTTTCAGAAAAGTAAACCCTGTAGCATTTGGATTTGTGTATAAAAGTTGTGGCTAGTGTACAGGCTGTCCGGGAAGATGAAGAAGAAATTCGTGTTGCAGAGGGATGATTTTGGCCGTTTATATCTCAAAATGTATAAGAAATTGGGATATGACCAAAATATAAAAGTTGTAGATCTGGGTGTCTAGTTGCCAAAACATTAAAAAATTTGGAATTTGGAGTTTTTTACAAAAAGTTATGGCTGTTATACTAGAGGCTGTCTAAGAAGAGTTTGGAAAATGGTTTTTGGGAATTTTCTTCTTCGCGAACGTGATGGGGGTCTCGCAAACGCAAAGAAGAGTCGTCTAGGCATGTATAAGTGTAAAGAAATGGGTTTGGCTTATTTCATCTCATTTCCTCCATGGGAGCCGACCTAGGAGCGATTTTGGAGCTCCATTTTCATTATCCATGTAAAGGTAAGTGATTCCCACCTATTGCAAGTTAATTACTTGGATTATATTTAGATTTTAACATGAAAAATCAAGTAAATTAGTAGAAATTTTGGGATTTAGAAGAAAACCTAGGAAATTTGTATTCTTGGATTTTAACCACGATTTTAGATATGATATTGAGAGCCAATTATATATTTTAGTTCGTGAGTTTGTGGGTAAATTTTATCTTCGAAAAATTTCGAAATCCGAGCATGTGGGCTCAAGGGAGTTTTTGTCAACTTTTTGATTGGGGTTAGGGATTGCTATAAATTAGATTATTATGAGTAATTGAGCATGTATTAATGGGTTTACATAGTTATTAGCTAGTTTTGGAATGTTGTGCATCAATTTGAATCTTCGGAAGGGCGTGGAATGCCAGTTATGGAACTTCGGAGCGAGGTGAGTCTCCTTTATAACCTTGTAAGAGGGAATTATCCCCATATGTGAGTTAATTCGTTATGTGCTCCTATTTGTGGGGGCTACGTATGCACGAGGTGACGAAAGTTCGTGCATAGCTACTATTATACTTAAGTCCGGGTAGTTTAGGGCCCAAAAGCATGCTTACTTGTGATACTTGCAACCTTGTTGACGAACTTAAAAAATGGTTAAAACATATCGAACGTGTGAATGAATTTCTAAAAGGCTAGATATCATTTCTTGACTTTTAAAAGAGAAACTTGTCATTTCCTAAATATTTGCTCATTGATGAATTATTGATTTGACTGTTTGAATGTGTTTATCTATTGTGAAACGGCCCGAATGCCTCGGTATATTAAATAGATGCATCTATGGTTCACGTCATTCGACCCTCTGGCAGTGCACATTTTAAATATTGTTGGATCGGGTCGTACGAACTCGACATGATTTGCACATGCTTGTATTGCTTGCCTTGGAATTTAGATATGTTGATATTTGCTCTCCTGACTTGAGATAAATGTATAAATGATGAGAAAAATGAATTTGGAATTTCCTATTAATAAAAGAATTACTTACCTGCTTCATGCTATTGGGTTATAGCCATCTTTATGAAAATCCACGATTTACTGCATTATTGGTATATTATTATTGGATCACTAGAAAGTGTTGAAGTCGGTCTCCCGTCTATATTTCGTCGAGATTAGACGGGATACTTGCTGAGTACACGTTATTGTTGTACTCATGCTACACTTGCTGTGCATTTTTGTTGCACATGCACATGCATCTCTAGTGGCCTAGTGGGCGTAGCAACATAGTTGATACGAAGACTTAGGTGAGCTGCGCTTCTCGAGACGACCCTGAGCCAACAGAGTCTCTTTTAGATTATTGTATTTACTTTCTGTCTAGTTTGTATTCTGGACGATTGTTGTATTATTTTACTTCCTAGAGATAGCTCATGCACTTGTGACACCGGGTTCTGGGATGTCTATGGGATTATTCAGTATTTTAAGATTGTTAATGGTATCATTATCTATTTAGTGAAATTAATTATTTATTGTTTAATGTTTAAAATAAATTATTTCAAAAATATCAAAACAAGAAATTATTAGTTATTCGGTGTTGGCTTGCCTGACAGTGATGTCCGGCGCCATCACGACCCTTAGTGAATTTTGGGTCGTGACAGGGGGGATGCCACCCAATGTTCTAGGCTGAGTGAAGAGAAGCCTCGAATACTTGTTAGGTCCTCCTTAGGTAGCATATAGATGTTGCCTCGTTAAAAACCTTATCGGTAAAACCCTTTTTGGGATAAAACTCGATCGAAGGAAAAAAGTGCAACATATGCTTTGAAACCTTAAGTTCTTCGAGCTGGGCAGTGCTTCGACAGTTCTGATCAGACATCTGCACAATAATAGTGTGAGATGTAAACAAAAAGGGAGATGGTCATACCTTAGTGGCGATGATGCTTCGAGCCTCGGGACGCCTTCAATGCTTTCTCCGGGGACGCGACACCGTCCCTAGCTTGTTTTATCTAGGTATAGCCGAGAATGTGTCCCGTTAGCACTATTTCATTATTTGCTTTTCCTGTGGTCCCTTTAATGTCGAAGGCGTCGATCCCGATGCTATGTCATGCACTGCGAACATCTTTTTTGTTGTTCTATTCTCTGTACATAGTTTTTACTCCGTCCTTTGTCGAAAACTTCATTATTTAATGAAGGGTTGATGGTACTACTCTCATGCAGTGTATCCATGGCCTTCCGAACAAGGAGTTGTACCTCATGTCTCCTTCGATGACATGGATATTTTGGGCCATGCCGATCACATTGACCGAGATGGTGATTTCCCCTTTCATTATTTCACTTGCCATATTGAATCCATTGAGGACTCGCGGGGCAGGCACGATCTGGTCGAGCAGTCCGGGCTTCTCCACGACCCTTGATCTGATAATATTGGCTGAGCTACCTGGATCCACAACATGTTTAATTTGAAATGTATTTACAAGAAAAGAAATTACCAATGCATCGTTATGAGGCTAAGATAGGGTTTCGATGTCCTTGTCACTGAATGTGAGAGCGTCCTAGGGTACGTAACCTCGAGTTTACTTTTCCTTGGTGATGGATATTTTTGTTCTTCTGATAGTGGGTTCCTGTGGGATGTCGACTCCTCCCATAATCATGTGGATGACATATTGTGGCTCATCTGTTTTGTTCTTCCCATTCGCCTCTCTTTCTCAGAACTGATTTTTAGCTCGGTCGCTAAGGAACTCCTGGAGGTGCCCTTCACTGAGTAGCCGGGCTACTTCTTCTCGGAGATGTCTGCAATCTTTGGTCCTATGACCGCGTGTGCCGTGAAATTCGCACAGTAAGTTGGGGTTCCTCTACGACATATCTGATAGTACAGGTTTTGGCCACCTGGTATCTCTAATATTACTATGGCGGATACGATGTCTGAAATGTCAACGTTGAAGTTATATTACGACAGACGGGTTGCCTTCATCGGTCCTGTGTGCCTATTGAATTTGGCTAAGCTCACGAGTCCCCGAGGGTTCTGACCTCTTTCTGTTCTTTGCTCATTTTGAGGTGTGTTATGCCTTGGGGCGTTTCTCTTATCTTCGGTGTATGATTGGTACCTTTCCTTGTTTGGCTTTGGCTCATTTGCCAGGAGTATGCTTGGATATACCGAGCCTGACGGGGCTCCCAGTTGGTCGTCCTCAAACCTAATCTTTGACTTATATCGGTTGTGGACATCCGACCATGTCATGGCGAGGTATTCAACCACATTCTTCTTCAGTTGCTTCGAAGCCACCGAGCTTCACTCATTCAAGACTTGGGTGAAGTCCTATACTGCCCAGTCATCGGAGACTGGTGGTAATTCCATTCGCTCCATTTGAAAGCAATATACGAACTCTTGTAACATCTCATTTTTTCTTTGTTTGATTTTGAAGACGTAAGATTTCCTCGTAGCCACCTTGAAGGCACCGACATGTGCCTTTATGAAAGAATTTGCCCGCATGGCAAATGAGTCTATTAAATTCGGAGCTAGGTTATGGTACCACATCATGGCCCCTTTCAAGAGTGTTTCCCCGAACTTTTTTCGTAGGACATATTCGATCTCATCGTCCCTCAGGTCGTTGCCCTTTACCGCACACGTGTAAGCAGTCACATGCTCATTAGGGTCCGAGGTTCCATTGTACTTTTGAAGGTCGGGCATTCTGAACTTCTTCGGGATGGGCTTTGGAGCGGCATTTGATGGGAATGGCTTTTGTAAGAACTTCTTTGAATCAACACTCTTCAGAATCGGGGGTGCGCCAGGGATATGGTCGACCCTCGAGTTGTAAGTCTCTACCTTTTTATCGTTAGCTTCTATCATCTTTTCTCCTGATTTAATCCTCTTTGTGAGGTCTTCGATCATCTTCATGATATCAGGGTCAGCTCCTGGCTCGTTGTTGCTTGACCTTTCAGGTACATGTTCGGTTTTCGGGTCCGTTTTCGGGGCCGTTGTACTTGGATTTGTTTTGTGGCTTTGTAGTTGAGAAATTGCCAGCTGTTGTGCCTGCAACATCTCAAAAATAAAGTGAAGGCTAACATTTTGTTCTTCTCGAGCTGGGGTTTTCTGAGCTTCTTGTTGGTCTCCTTGGCGTATGCTCCTATTAGTATTGGAGCTTATCGACGTGTTCGGCATCGTATGGGACCACATCCGTGGAGATTGGCTCTGGCGCATCCTCAAGGTTTAGTGGTGGTGCGCCAATACCTGGAATAACTATACCATTCTCTCCATGGTCTTCAAGACCACTATTTTCATATACATTCATTGAGTTAGACATTTTAACCTGAAATCAAAGATTCTTGGACAAGAAAAAGCGTGAAATATAACTTGCGTTATGTAGTAAACCAGCAAGAAAACAATCACTATTATTTTTAGTCCCACGGTGGGCGCAAACTTTTTACCTTGAAAATGATAATTACAATTAGATTTGATTTTGTAGTTCTAAAATATGTGATATATTTTTATTCTAGTTGTTAGGAAATATATACTAAATGTGAGACTAGAAGAATAATATAAGAACTTGGGAATAACGTGTTTAAGCAAACCGAGTGGTTGAGAATCGGAGCCTCGAGCCTAACTATATGGGGCCTCGAGGTCGAGCTTGATGTTGAGCTATGAATGGCCGATGAAGGGCTAACAGTTTTGAGAGCTTTGCTGGAGGCTTTTTATGGCCAATAATAATCAATAAATAGAACACAATGAATATAAGCAATAAATGTAAGTAGTAGAATCAAGATAGTATGTTTAAGTTAGAAAGCAGAGAATATTCTTGTATTGAATGTTGTGAGTAATGTTGTCTTTTTACAAAAATGACAAAGATCCCCTTTATATATCATGGGGAATCCCAACCTAGTACAAGTGCATTTATTACAAAGATATATGGCTGTTACAACCATTGAATGCCACGGTACGGACTTGAACTAGCCTAGTAGACTTGGTCAGCTTTAATCATGTGCCTTGGGAATCTCTCACTCGTTCATCATAGCCATCGATTTACTCTGCCCTAGGGTCGAGCATATAGGAACCTCGGGTTCGAACCTCGAACTGGACTCGAGTCTTTTGAAAGCGGGCTACGGGATGTCATAATAATCATAAAAGCGGGCTCTCCAATTTTAGCAGTATACAGATAGTATATAGATGTTGCCTCGTTAAAAACCTCACCATTAAAACCGTTCTTGGGATAAAATTTGATTGAAGGAAAAGAGTGCAATGCATGCTTTAAAACCTAAGGTCTTCAAGCTGGAAGGTGCTTAGATTTTTCTAACCAGACGCCTGCACACAGGTTATTACAAGACATAAATAAAAATTGAGACAGCTATACCTTAGTGGTGATGGTGCTTCGAGCCTCAATATGCTTCAACTGCTCGCTTTGGGGATGCTGTACGGTCCTTTACTAATTCACTCGGGTGCAACCGAGAATGTAGCATGTGATTGCTATTTTCTTATCCTTCGGCTCCTTCGATGTTGAAGGTGTTGATGTCGGTGCCACATCGTGCATCGCGAAGATCTCTCTCACTACATGTTTCTCTCTGTATACCATTTTTATTCCGTCCTTCGTTGGAAATTCATCATTTTATGAAGGGTTGATGGTACTGCTCTCATGTAGTGTATCCATGGCCTTCCGAGCAAGGCATTCTACCTCATTTCTCCTTCGATGACATGAAACTTGACATTTTGGGTTATGCTGGCCACGTTGACCGGGAGGGTAATCTCCCATTTCGTTGTCTCATTTGCCATGTTGAATCAGTTGAGGACTCAAGAGCCAGGCACGATCTGGTCGAGCAGTCCGAGATGCTCCACCACCCTCGACCTGATAATATTGGCCAAGCTACTTGGATTCACAAGCACACATTTAATTTGATATGTATTCATAGGAAAAAAAATTACCAACGCGTCATTATGAGGTTGAGAGTGGGCTCGATGTCCTCATCGCTGAATGTGAGAGCGTCCTCGGGTATATAACCTCAAGTTCGCTTTTTCCTTGGTGATAGATATTTTTGTTCGTTTGACAATGGGTTCATGTGGGCTGTTGATTCCTCCAACAATCATGTGGATGACATATTGTGGCTCTTCTGTTTCATTTTTCCTATTCGCCTCTCTTTCCGAAATTGATTTTTGGCTCGGTCACTGAGTAACTCTCTTAAGTGCCCTCTGTTGATTAATCGGGCTACTTCTTCTCCGAGCTATCTGCAATCTTCCATCTTATGATCGTGTGTGCCATGAAATTCGCACACCAGGTTAGGGTTCCTTTACGACGGATCTGATAGTATGGGTTTTGGCCACCTGGTGTCTTTGATTTTACCTATGGCTGATACGATGTCTGAAATATCAATGTTGATGTTTTACTCAGATAATCGGGGTGTATCCGTTGGTCCTGCATGTCTGTCAGATTTGGCTCTGCTCATGAGTCCCCGGCGATTCTAACCTTGATCTGCCTTTCGCTCATTTCGGGGTATGTTACGCCTTGGGGTGTTTCTTCGATCTTCAGTGTACGATCTGTACCTTTCCTTGTTTGGCTTTGGTTCTTTTTCCAGGAGCCTTCTAGGATATACTTAGCTCGAGGGGGCTCCTAGTTGGTCGTCCTCGACCCTATTGTTTGATTGATACCGGTTGTGAACATCCGTATAAGTCATGGCGGGATATTCAACCAAGTTCTGCTTTAGCTGCTTCAAAGCTACTGGGCTTCGTTCGTTCAAACCTTGGGTGAAGGCCTGCACTATCCAGTCATCGGAGATTGGTGGCAATTCCATTCGCTCAATTTTAAAGCGAGATACAAACTCCCGTAGCATCTCATTTTCTCTCTATTTGATTTTGAAGACGTCAAATTTCCTTGTAGAAACCTTGATGGCACTGGCATGTGCCTTTATAAAAGAATCTACCAGCATGGCAAATGAGTCTATCGAATTTGGGGATAGGTTATGATACCACATCATGGCCCCTTTTGAAATTGTTTCTCCAAATTTTTTTAACAGGATGAAGTCAATGTCATCATCCTTCAGGTCATTTCCCTTTACATCACAAGTGTAAGCAGTGATGTGCTCGTTGGGGTCTAAGGTTCCGTTGTACTTTAGAGATTGGGCATTCTAAATGTCTTCGGGATAGGCTTCAGAGCAGCACTCGATGAGAATGACTTTTGTACGAATTTCTTTGAATCTACACCCTTCAAAATTGGGGGTGCGTCCGGAATCTGATTGACACTTGAACTGTTGGTCTCTACCTTTTTATCATTAGCTTTTATCTTCTTTTGGCCCGATTCAATCCTTTTTGTGAGGTCCTTGAGCATCTTCATAATAGCAGGGTCGGCTGTTGACCCATTATTGCTCGATCTTTCCGGTACCTATTCGACTCGAAGAGCCATTTCCGGTGCTGTTGTGCTTAGAGTTTTTTGGTGGCTATGCTGTTGAGAAATCACCAGCTATTGTGCCTGAAACATCTAAAAAATAATGTGAAGGCTAACCTCTCATTTTTTCCTGAGCTGGGGTTTTCTGAGCTTCTTGTTTGTTTTCTTGGCATGTACTCTTGTTAGTGTGGGAGCTTATATCGATGTGTTGGGCGTTGCATGAGCCCACATCCACGAGGATTAGCTCTGGTGCATCTTAGGGTTTCACAGTGGAACACTGACGCCTGGAATAGCTACACCATTCTCTCCATGGTCCTTAGGACCGTTGTTTTCGTGTGCATTCACCGAGTTAGGCATTTTGACCTTAAATCAAAGATTCTTGGACAATAAAAAGCGTGAAGAATAACTTGTGTCTTCAATAAACCAACACTAAAACAAGCACTATTATTTTTACCCCCACAGTGAGCTCCAAAATGTTTACCTTGAAAATGGTAATTACAATTAAATTTGATTTTTTGGTTCTAAAAATACGTGATTTATGTTAATTCTAGTTGTTAAGCGATAGATGATAAGTGTGAGTCAGGAAAATGAGATAAGAGCTTGAGGACAATATGTTATGCAAATCGAATGGCCATGAATCGGGGTCTCGAGCTAGCCTACGCCGAGCCTCGAGGTCGAGCTAAAGTGTCAGACTAGGGATGGTCGATGAAGAACTAATAGTTCTACGGACCTTGATGATGTCTCTTTATGATCAATGATGAGTAATAAATTAATAACAATCAATAAAACACAATAAATGTAAGCAATAAAATCAAGGGGGCGACAGTAGAATATGTTTAAGTTGAAGAGCAGAGAATGTTCTTTTTTTGTATTGAATATCATGTGCTTTACAAAATCATAAGGGTCCCCTTTATATAGAAGGGGGAATCCCTACATAGTATATGTGCATTTATTACAAAGATATACGGCTGGTACAACCATTTAGTGTCACGGTACGGACTTGTACTATGCTTGTAGACCTAGTCAACTGTAACCACGTGACTTGGGAATTTCCCACTTGTCCGTCAAAGCCATCGATTTTGCACTGCCTCGAGGTCGAACATAAGGAACCGTCGGGGATGAACCTTGAGCTATGCCTCGAGCCTTATGGAGACGGGCTATGTAGGGTCATAATAATCATAAAATCGGACTCTTCGATTTTAGTCGTATACAAAAGGTAATATTCAACTTACAGACTTAATCCTTAACTTAGGGAAAAATAGGGCAAGAAAAGATAAAACTGAAAAGGGAAGTTTTTGTAGCAACCCGACCGATCGTTTTAAGAATTAACGACCTGATCCCCTATTAATTTCTTTCCCCATGTTTTTCTGCTATTGTGAGTTGCCGGGAGGATTCGTTTTGGGTTTCAGAGTGTTTTGGCACACTTATTCCCTAAATGAGAGTTTAAGCTTTAGAATTTGGACCGTAGTTAGAGCAGTGTGAAAAAGGCCTCAGAATGGAATTTTGTTGGTTCTGTTAGCTCCATTGGGTGGTTTCGGGCTTAGGGTCATATTCATATTGTATTTTGGAGGTTCGTAACTTTATTAGGCTTGAAATTCCGAAAGTCGAATTTTTGAAGTTTTCAGTTCGATAGCAAGATTTTGATATCTGAGTCGGAATGGAATTTTGGAAGTCTGAGTAGGTACGCTGTGTAATTTGGAACGTGTGTGCAAAATTTTAGGTCATTCGGACGAGGTTTGATAGACTTTTTGATCGATAGCGGAAATTGGAAGTTTTGGAATCTTTAGGCTTGAATCCGAGGGTGTTTTGATGATTCGATGTTGTTTTGAATGTTCGAAGGTTGGTACAAGTTTGAATAGTGGTATATGACTTGTTCATATTTTTGGTTGAGGTCCCAGGGGCCTCGGGATGATTTTGGAAGGTTGTCGAAAGAATTGGGAGTTTGTTTGGAGCAGCTTCAGCTGCTGAACTTCTGTCATAACCGCACCTACGGATTGGGGACCGCAGGTGCGTAATCATAGAAGCATGGGAGACGCTGCAGATGCGGTCATGCGCTAGAGGATCATGAGTTGCAGGTGCGGGTGCTTTAACGCACCTACGAGACCGCAGATGCAGTAAGTGGAGCGTAGGTGCGGCCATTGCAATAAGTGAATTTTCGTAGATGCGCACCTGGGACTGCTGGTGCAAAGAAATGGCTACATGTGCGAAAACCCTAGGCCAGAACCTATATTATAAGGTTTCTGTCATGATCGCCTATTCTTTTACCATTTTTATTCGAGAATCGAACTTTTTGGCAGGTTTTTGAGAGAAGATTCAAGGGAGCTTCAAGGAGGTAAGATTTTTGTAACCCAAACTCGTTTGTATGATATTATTCTACTTATTTGGCTAGAAATTTATGGAAAATAAGGGTAGAATTGGGGGTTTAGGGTTTGAAATTGGAGACTTGGATTTGGGGATTCTAGGGGTTGTTTGTGGTGCGATTTTGATGTATTATGTATGCATGAACTTGTGAGAGTGTAAGGATTTTAGTTTTGTGGATTTTATCTGATTCTAAGACATGGGCCCAGGGGACTTTTTGGGCGAGTTTCTTACTTTCGCATGTTAGCTTCGAATTAATTAATGGAATTAGTTACTTGAAGTTATATTTACATTATGAAATTTATTTGAATAGATTTGGACCATTTGGAGTCGGGGACTCGTGGCAAGAACGTGATATCGAGTTGATTGAGTTGGTTCGAGGTAAGTGGCTTACCTAACCTTGTGTAGGGGAACTCCCTGTAGGATTTTGGTATTGTTGATATGTGACATGCCTTGTACGTGAGGTGAATAGTGCTTACATGTATTAATTGTTGAAAATCCTATTTTATTAAGTAGCTATAATTGTGTTTTTCTTCCTTGTTGTGCATTACTTGTAGTTTAAGCATACTGTTAGTTTAGGAAAGCATGTCTAACTGACTTAATTGCTTTACTTGCTCAAACTACTTTATTTGAATTCTGTGCAGCATGCTAGGTTAGAAATATCTATTTTTCCTTAGTATGAAATTGAATAGAATTGAATATTCTTCGCGATGTTGTTGTGTGTTTACTTTGGGACTATGGGACGATATCCCGGGAGATCCCCCTGCTTGTTTATTTTGGGACTACGGATCGGTATTCCGGTAGATCCCCCTACACGTTTATGGTTGGGACTACGGGACAACACCCGATAGATTCCCTATACTGGATATTTACTTTGGGACTACGGATTGGTATTCCGGGAGTTTCCCTTGCACATTTATGTTTGGGACTACGGGACGATATCCTGGGAGATCCCCTGTTGCTATTGATGTGTAATGAGTTAGATTCTGGGATATCCCTTGTTGCTATTACTGTGTAATGAGTTAGATTCTTTCTATGATTTTATTTGTTAAAAACTGTTGTCACTTTAAATATATTTTCGTATTCTATACTGTTTTACTTTGTTTTATATTATGACCGATAGGGCCCTGACTTTCCTCATCACTACCCGACCGAGTTTAGGCTTGGACTTACTAGGTACCGTTGTGGTGTATTCATGCCCTTTTTTGCACATGTTTTTTATGTGCAGATCCATGTTCTTCGAATCAGCCCTACTATCCTTGAGGCGAGGCAATTCTTTAGAGACTTCGAGGTATATCTGCCGCGTTCGTGGACCGAGGAGTCCCTCTCTATTCTCTCTTGTAGTTATAGCTTTTCTATATTTCTTTGATTTAGACATTCTAGAGTTAGAGCACTATGTAGTATCCATAGCTTGTGATTTCATGAGATTCTGGGTTTTGGGAGATCTTTCATTTAAGAGTGTGTATTTGTATATGCCGAGCGACATCTTAAACATTTTCATTATGTATATCCGCAGTTTCTACTAGTTTTTATCTGTTGTTTCCTTTTCTGCAAATTGGTAGGCTTACCTAGTCGTAGGGACTAAGTGCCGTCACGATAGTTCACAGAGGGCGAACCGGGGTCGTGAAAAGTTGGTATCAGAGCTCTAAGTTTATATGAGTCATGAATCACAAGCCGGTTTATTAGAGTCTCGCGGATCGGTACAGAGACATCTGTACTTATGTACGAGAGGCTATGTAACAGTTAGGAAAATTTCCACTTCATTTGATTTCCTTGTCGTGCAAGATTTTTGGTATCAAAACACTAAAATTCTGTCTTCTATTCTCTCACAAATGGTGAGGACATGTGCTATCACAGATTATCAGGCACCCGTGCCCCCTACTGGAGCCATCAGTGGTCGGGGCCGGGGTAGAGACCGAGGATGCGCATGCAGTATAGCTAGAGCACCCGTGCGAGCTACCACTGAGGAGCCACCAGCTGCTTTCGCCGGAACCTAGACACCTGATATGCCTACTGCTACTACTACTCCAGCTCTTTAGGAGACTCTTGCACTGTTCATGAGCATGTACACCACTCTAGCTCAGGCAAGGTTGCTTCCTTTTGCTGCAGCCATATCTCAGGCTGGGGAGGAGCACAGACTTCTGCCGCCCACACTTCTGAGCAGGGAGTGCATGTTGAGCAGGTCCGGGAGATTATACTGGCACGACCTGTAGCCCCAATTTAGCCTGAGGACAGGGCAGCGGCTTCCAAGGATGAACAGCGGAGGCTTGAAAGGTTCAAGAAATACAAGCCTCCTGTATTCAGTGGTCTAGCATCAAATGATGCTTTGGGATTTATGGAGAAATTCCACCGTATCCTCCGCACTCTGGGTATATCAGGATCGAGTGGGGTTTCTTTTACTACCTTCCAGCTTCGAGGAGCAGCCTACCGGTGGTGGCGTACTATTGAGTTGGACAGTCCAACCGAGGTAGCTTCCCTTACCTGGACTTAGTTTTTAGATATGTTCTTGAGGGAGTTTGTCCCTTAGGGACGCATGGCACGCAGAGCTTGACCATTTGTGCTAGGGTGCTATGGCTGTTTCAGAGTATGTTGTCCGTTTTACAATTTTGGCTAGGCATGCACCAGCCTTGGTTTCTACAGTTTGTGAGAGAGTTCGCCGGTTTATTGAGGGGCTCATTCCCAGCATCAGGTCTAGCATGGCTCGAGAGTTGGAGACAGATATTTCTTATCAGTAGGTGGTGAGCATTTCTAGGAGAGTGGAGGGTATGCATGCTCGGTATAGAGAGGAGAGGGAGGACAAGAGGTCTCGAGAGTCGGGCCATTATTCTGGTGCCCGTGCCCCAACTACAGTTCATCGTAGTAGGGGTTATATGAGCTGCCCCATTTATTTAGCTCTTCCAGCAGCCAGTGGTATTCCAGCTCCTCTTAGGCCTCAGGAGCCTTACTATGCACCCCTAGTATCTAGTGCACCTCCTGCGTGGGGTGCCTTCACTGGTCAGTCCACCAGACCTGGCCCGAGCTAATCACAGTCGCCACGTCCTTCCAGAGCTTGTTTTGAGTTTGGTGACACACGCCATACTATAAGGGATTGTCCCAGACTTAGAAGGGGTGCACCTCCACAGACTTCTCAGCAACAATGTGCCCAGCAGAGTTCCCATGCTATGATCACATCACCGGTTGCTATCCCACCTACTCAGTCAGCTAGAGGTGGAGGTCGGGGAGGTAAAGGTCACCCTAGAGGGGGAGGCCAGGCTAGATATTATGCCCTTCCTGCCTTTATCGAGGCTGTAGCCTCTGATTCTGTTATCACAAGTATTGTCTTGGTTTGTCATAGAGATGCATCAATTTTATTTGATCTAGGCTCCACCTATTCTTATGCGTCTTCTTATTTTCCTGCATTTGGTTCGGTATTCTTTGAGTTCCCCTATTTATGTTTCTACTCCTGTAGGAGATTCTCTTGTTGTGGACCGTGTTTATCGGTCGCGTTTGCTTGCTCTTAGTAGTATTGACCAGAGCCAATTTATTATTGCTCATCATGGTAGATCTTGATGTTATCTTGGGCATGGACTGGTTGTCGCCCCATTATGCTATTCTTGATTTTCATACCAAAATCGTGACGCTGGCTATGCTAGGTGTACCGCGAGTTGAGTAGAGGGTGTACTTTAGATCACACTCCCAATAGAGTTATTCCTTTCCTCAAGGCTCAACGAATGGTTGAGAAGGGGTGTGATGCATATCTAGCTTATGTTAGAGATGTCAATATTGATACCCCTACAGTTGATTCAGTCCCAATAGTATGAGATTTCTCTGATATGTTTCCAGCTAACCTTCCAGGCATGCCACTCGATAGAGATATTGATTTTGGCATTGATCTGTTGCCGGGCACTCAACCCATTTCTATTCCTCCATACCGTATGGCTCTTCCTGAGTTAAAGGAGTTGAAGGATCAGTTATAGGAATTGCTTGATAAGGGTTTTATTCGGCCCAGTGTATCACCTTGGGGTGTCCCTGTCTTGCTTGTGAAGAAAAATGATGGTTCTATGCGTATATGCATCGATTATTGCCAGTTGAACAAAGTTACAGTGAAGAACCATTATCTTTTTCCTCGTATTAATTATTTGTTTGACCAGCTACAGGGTGCATGGGTGTTTTCTAAGATTGACTTGCGTTTAGGTTACCATCAGTTAAAGATTTGGGAGTCAAATATCTCGAAGACTACTTTCAGTACTCGGTATGGTCATTACGAGTTTCTTGTTATGTTATTTGGGCTGACCAATGCCCTAGCAGCCTTTATGCATTTGATATAGAGTGTGTTTCAGCCATATCTTGACTCGTTCTTCATTGTCTTTATTGATGATATTCCGATATACTCTCGGAGTCGGGAAGATCATGAGCAGCACCTGAGGATAGTTCTTTAGACTTTGAGAGAAAAGAATTTATATGCAAAGTTCTCGAAATGTGAGTTTTTGTTGGATTCCGTGGCATTCTTGGGTCACATGGTATCGAGTGAGGGGATAAAGGTGGACCCAAAGAAGGTGGAAGTAGTGTAGAGTTAGCCCAGACCGTTCTCAGCTACAGAGATCCGTAGTTTTCTTGGCTTGCGAGTTATTACCGTCGATTAGTTGAGGGATTTTCATCTATTGCAGCACCTATGACCAAGCTGACCCAGAAGGGTGCTCCGTTCCAGTGGACGGAAGAGTGTGAGGTGAGCTTCCAGAAGCTCAAGACAGCTTTGACTACAACCCCAGTTTTGATATTGCCTACAAGTTTGGGGTCTTATACTGTCTATTTTGATGCCTCTAGGATTAGTCTGGGAGCGGTATTGATGCAAGACGGTAGGGTGATTGCCTACGTATCCAGACAATTGGAGGTACATGAGAAGAATTATCCTGTCCATGATCTCAAGTTGGCTACTATTGTTCATGCCTTGAAGATCTGGTATCATTATTTGTACAGTGTGCCGTGTGAATTTATATCGATCACAAGAGTTTGTAGTATCTGTTCAAGTAGAAGGATCTTAATTTATGCCAGAGGAGGTGGTTAGAGCTGCTGAAGGACTATGACATAACTATTTTGTATCACCCGGGTAAGGCCGATGTGGTGGCCGATGCGTTGAGTCACCGGGCAGAGAGTTTGGCTTATCTACCAGTAGCGGAGAGGCCATGGCGATGGATGTTCAGGCCTTAGCATTCAGTTTGTGAGATTGGATCTTTCTGAGCCTAGTTGGATTCTAGGTTGCGTAATTTCTCATGTACTAGGATTTGAGACAACAATATTGGTGGAAGCGGATGAAGAAAGATATAGTTGAGTTTGTAGCTTGGTGCCTTAATTGTCAGCAGGTGAAGTATGAGCACCAGAGACCGGGTGGATTGTTTCAGCAGATAGGGATTCCAGCATGGAAGTGGGAGAGGATGTCACACCTCCCTTTTTACCACCCGAGAGGGTATATAAGGGAGTTTTCCAAGTAAAATGACATTATTCGAAATGAGATTATTTTATTATTTTCAGAGTCGCCACTTGGGATAAATTATTTGGTGTACCAAGCTACCAGTTTATTTTAAAATTCCAAATTGAGGAAAATAGACTTTATTTAAAAGTCTACAAAACCAGAAATTCTAAGTAAGGAATTATGTTAATCCGGGAGAAGGTGTTAGGCATTCCCGGATTTTGTGGTTCAAGCACGGTCACTTTAGCTATTAATAATTAGCTAAATTATCTTATTTACTACACGTTTTAAGCCTAGTGTGTATTTTTAAGTTTATAACTGATTTTAATTATTTTAAACTATTTTTTAGAATTTATGGAATCATTTCTTGAACAAGATTGTCGTACACTTGCCATTTTGGAACACATTGCAAACAGTGCTACATGAAATGCACCCGCGATTTACGACATATTTATTTTTATATGATTCGAAGTTGTTATGATCAGGTCATACGAACTGCACACCCAAATTGAGGATTAGGTATCACGACCATGGCACATAAATCGTCCCATAGCCATGATGATTTATTTAATTAACGCGCCTAAAGTAAGCTACGATGTTCAAGATTATTTTCCTAATTTTCGGAAATCTTTAGGTAAGCAGGTTCCTAAGATTTGAACTAGTAGATAATGCACTCGAAATAGCAACTTAAAAAAAAAAGCTCACAAATTAGTAGCTTTTTGGATCTTATACATCGCAAATCATGAAAACACTATAGTACATATATGATCCACAATCTATATAGCCTTTTCCTTTCAAGATCAAATGAGTATAATATTTTAGAAGAACCACATGCTAGTAGAACTAAACTCTAATGTCAGAGGCGCAAAAAACATAGAGCACACAGTGTAAAGGTTGCCTTTACAGTGGCAAAGATTTCAACTTTGAATCTTTCAAAATCACTTGTGGGGCATGTTTAGCACAATTCACAATTCAAAATTCCATAAGACAATAGTACCAATTCGAACATACTCTCAGTAGAATTCGTTAACAACTCCATGCTTTAACATTCACATATATAACAAATAAGTAGCAATTATCAATAATGAGTAATGAGGAATCTGAAAAATACCAACTAGAAAGAACAACTCTAACTTAATTAAGGAGTGTAAAGTATTGCACAAATATTTTGTTCATAGGTCCTAAAAAGCAAGTTGACCAATGTTGCAACCTTTTCTTTTCATAATTAAAAAAAAAAGAATCTATGTTGAAGGGTTAGGTCCCTACAGCCTTGGCCCTGTAGATCTTCAATAAAAGACTAAAAAACCAAAACTTTCATGATTATAATTAAAATTCATTAAAGTCATCTCAGATTTACAAGCAAATAAATAACTCTCAACAACAAATAATGGAAAAAGTAGTCTCAGATGCTCTCTAAAAGTAACAAACAACTGAATCTTACCAATAACAGATATTAGCTAAGGATAAAGAAAATAATCCCAAAAATAAAAAGTACCAAGAACAACAAAACGAAAGGGAAGAGTAAGTAAGATGCAAAAAGGAGTTTCAAGTTTATATTAAAAGATCTAACTTTTTCAAGAATTCGATCTACCTAAGTCTTTAGAGGAAAATGAGGTTTTGAACTTACTTCACTAAGACAGCAAAATATTCCAAATAGTGACAGGACCTCAAATCCGGATAGAATTTTAGGAGCTCCAGCAAGAAAATCAGCAAATACTGACGAAAAAAAGCCTTTTGAACCCAGTAGATGTGGAGTTAAAGAAATAAAATAGGAGAACAACTTGAAATCTTCTTTTTTATTGTTATATTTTTTTGAAATTTTAGATTTGAGAATAGTGGTCCGTGCTCTTTCTTTTTTTATCAGTGTGTGTTTTTGGATGGGAATCAAGAGAGAGATATCGTGAGAGAAGATGGAAGATGGAGGGGATGCTTGTTCTTTTTTGTTCAAGAGCACCACTCCTCTTGAGATGAGTCTATTTTTTATTTTTTCAGATTGGGGGGGGGGGGTCTATTTGATGTTATTTTTTGTCTAGGTCCTTTTAATATGTATTAGGTCTAGGGATTTAAGGGAAAATATGGGTAAAGGGAAGATTGGGCTGGGGTTTCAAAGTTAATTTGGCCATTTTAGGAATTGGCCCAATTTTAAAACAAACAAGAAAAAAAATATATTCTTTCTATTTTTATTTTTTTGTTTTTTATCATCAAGTTTGTTCTCCAATGCATACACCGAAATACCATCTACATATGCCAAAATCTTGCCAGTTGCACTAGGGACATGATTAGCTATCGTTGCTTCATCAAGTGACCCTGGCGCCCGGCCTGGCATTGACAGCCTAACGCCTGGGATACCTGGCTTTAGGCCTAGCGTCGCCAGCCTAACACCTGGCGTCACCAACCTATTTCCAGGTGGGATGTTGTTCCTCACTTTGTCTCCTGTTGTATTGATCATGCCTATTTGATCATCCTCTACCTCAATTGCATCACTCCCTACCGCCTTTGTTGACTTTATCTCATCAAGGTTCTCAAGTTGCCTAGAATCTGTAAATGTTTGAGACGACATATCTTGACACGATTGGTTTGTAGTCACATTGAGTTGCCTTAGATCCTCTTTGCTAGTTACAGGCGAGTTCGAAACTGAAATAATGGATTTTTGGACATAAAATACGTTTATATAAGTAAAAAAAAGAGTTATAAAGGTAAAAAAAAAAAGAGTTATACTTCTAACTAAAACGCATTATAATAGTGCATTTTACTTCTTTGGGCCCACCAAATAAGTGTTCTGCACGACTAACATAAATAATTTATTTTTAGTGTAAAATATATTTACTGAAACGTAGTATTATACAGCGTTTTATACTAATTTTTGATCCCACCAATAAGTGTTCTGTGGATAATTGACATAACAATAATTCAAATACATAAAATGTGGTATTATATTGTATTTTACATTAAAAAAAATCTGCACCCCAAGCTAGGTCTTGCCTTATTTAAAGGCGTTAGAATTTTATGAAAATTCATTCAAAACTTTCCTTCAAACTTCTCTTCATACTTTTCTTCTTCTTATCAATAATTTTTTTATAATATCTGAAGAGCCAAAAATAAGGGTTTTATTAGATTGGGGGGGGGG
>MU722510.1:109844-207767 GCA_026770625.1 Nicotiana glauca
GGGGTTGAGATTGTAATGGAGAATAACTCTGTGAGGTATAACTCACCTCCACAGTGTCATGTTAAATTGCCGCTTTCAATGGAGTACGATAAATTGGTATCGTTGTTATGTAAAAAAAATGAGTATGAAGAAACGTTCGGTGAACCTTAAAGTAACCGGTAGATTTCCGTATTCTATGACTCCGCAGAGATTTGCTTATTATTCTGAGTTTAACATCGAAGATGATGAAACACTTAGAGATTTTTTGTGTATTCCGGATGAATACAGAGATTTTATTGTAATAAAATTGTTGGAAATGTACGTCAAGGTTGAAGTTCCCAATAATGAGGGGGTGCATAGTAGGGTTAACCCCCAGACATCGGGTGGTTATTGTGGAGTAGTTTTTTCCAGATAGATTCCTGATGAAAGAGCTTGACTTGAGTTAAACTTGTCACCACCGGTGAATGAGAAGCCACAAAATAATTTTTCGACTTTATATAATCCACAAGACGACTGGTAAACTTTAATTTTTCTACACTTTAGCAATGTTTATTTTATGTTTGAATTGGATTTGTATTAACACTCATATTTTTCATAGGGGGTACTGTACGGATATGAATTTTACAAGTTATGACCCCGCTCCTTGTTAAAATATGCATAGTTCTGGCGTTTTAGACCACGGTGGTCCATTCGGGAGTCAGCACCAACAAGAAAATGTCCATCATAGAACGTCAACATAGTATGACTTGTAAGTAAAGTGATATAGTTATATGTAAATTATTTATCTAGTTGAGTAGCTTATCATTTTGTTCTTTTTGTGCAGTGAAAATGAGCAACTTGATTTTCCTGACCTTACACTGTTGCCCATAGACGATGTATTGACTCGTGATTTGGTAGACGTGCAGAGTCAAGAAGATGATAGTGATTATGACAACAATTCCGATGAGTCTAGAGATGACACACCCTTCCCTGATGAAGGTGATGACGAGGAGGAAGTGGATGTCGAACCTGAGTTGACGAGGGAGCATGCTCCTCCACCTCCCATTAGAGCAAGAGTGTACGAGTCCCATGTGCTGTTTCATGAATAGAATATTACCTACCTTGATAATTTTCCAACTATGTCGGACGTGGATGCCCTCACAAGGGATGAAGATGAAATTCGGTCAGCAATGTAGGATGAGTCTAGACCAGCGGTGCTGGTAAAGGGCATGTATTTCCCTGATAAAGCTCGCCTAATTAGGGCTGTAAAAATCTACATTGTTAGAGAGTGCCGTGAGATGATGGTAAGGGAGTCAACTACGGAGGTGTACAAGGATGTATGCCATATAGACTTTATGGGTTGTCACTGGATGTTGCGTGCCAGCAAGAAGAAATCAGGGTTGTGGAAAATGGGTAAATATATTAGCACCCATAGATGTGAAATGGACATATTCAATGAGAATCACTTCAACCTGGATATAGACTTGATTTCTCTTGTCTTGATTTCATATTTGAAAGTGTCCATTAGGTTCAAGATTAAAGAGTGTATTACAGCCATCCACCAGGAGTATGGTTGTACTATAACTAAAAGAAAAGCATATCTCGGTCGCAAACGTGCCTTTGAATTTATTTATGGTGACTGGGATAAGTTTTTTTCATCTCTGCCCAGGTACATGGCTGCACTACAATACTTTAACCCCAGGACTTTTGTTGAATGGAGGTGTGAGCGGAGCCCGGACAGAGCCGAATATATTTTCAACTATGTGTTCTGGTCATTTAAACCAGCAATTAATGGTTTTGTGCATTGTTGTCCTGTAATTCCATAGACGGTACTCATGTCTATAGAAAGTATGATATTAAGCTTTTGATTGCAGTTGCAGTAGATGCCAATGGACAAATATTTCCACTAGCTTTTGCCATTTGTGCCAATGAAAGCGAAGAGACGTGGATGCTTTTTTTGAACCACTTGAAGCAATACGTTGTCAAACAACGTTCAGGTATTTGTCTCATATCTGATTGACATGGTGGTATTTTAAGTTCTGTACGACATTTGCCTGAATGGCAGGAACCCTATGCATACCACCGTTGCTGAGTGAGGCACCTGAAGGCCAATTTCCAGAAGAAATATCACGACAAGGCCTTGCATGATTTAATATGGATGGCTGCAACTGAGCACCAGCAGTTGATATTCATGAGGCGCATGGAAGCAATCCGGTAGTTAGATCCACGAGCCTATACTTGGCTGATAGGACATGAGCTTCACATGTGGACATTGCATGCTGATATCGACAGACGATGGGGAGCCCTGACTACAAATGTGTCGGCGTCATTCAACGGCTTGTTGAAGCCTGCCCGTGGATTGCCTGTCATTGCCATGGTCCGCATGACATTCAAACAGATTGCATAGAGGTTTGTTGAAAGGCACAGAGCTGCATCGGCATTGATGGACAGGGGTGTTCAATTTATGCCAATACAGATGAGAAGATTTGAAAGGTACAGGAGGCGAGCACATTGGCATTCATTTTTACAGTACGATCACGACCGGGGTGTTTTTGAAGTTAAGATCGTGATCAACAATGGATATGATGGGGTGACTTGCGATGCTGGCAGATCCAGCTGAAGGCTGTACAACGACATGCTGCTGGAAGGCTCGTCTAGATGAGGGAAATAACCCAGCTGATCATCTCCAAGATCCTCATCAGGTGGATCGATAGGTGCTTCAATGTCCCCTTGCTGGGGACCACCTCCTCGCCGTCCCCCGCGACCTTATGGGGAACCCTTGCCTTGTGGGACAGCCCTGCCTCATGGGGCAGCCCTGACTCGTGCCCGACCCCTGCCTCGTGGCACAGGCCTACCCCGATGGTGCTGATCTAGCACCGCATAATTAGCCTCATGATCTAACCTCTCGTCCTCTGTGGCTTGCTGCAGTGTCCGGCGAGCCAGCTCTACCACCCCCGGTCATACTCAACAACTTCAGGATCATTGTCATGCTGCTGCATCTCCTGTCCCAACTGGTAGACCATGTGATTCCCAATAGCCTACACAACATTTAAAATATTAATTAAATAATGCTATATCACATTTATAAGTATGGGTTCAAACAAAAACATACCAGTGCCTCGTGCCTCCCTACGTATGGTCTGAACCGACCGCCAGGTGCATGAACGGGGTTCCCGACCATCAGTCGGGTGTGACGGCAGTACCATGACGTATAGAGCTCAAGAGTCACCGCCTAGATCTGTGTAGGTAGTGGCAGAATTAGGTCCTCTCGCTGCTCCCAAATATGGACCTGCGCCTCTAGGCATCCTACAAATTCATCGTCCACCCTCGAACGATCATCTCGCTGATAATATGTAGCCACCCATGCAGGCTCCCTCGATATTGTCTGGGCACGATCAAACTGGCGAAGTACCCGCTCTATGGCATGATGCTCCACAACATCGAGGCACATCAATAGGATAAAAGTGCTCCAATGTAGTTAGTCGACTGAGCAATAATCGGGCAGATCAGCCAGCAACTCGTCGCTGTATGGCGTCCAGATGAACTATCAAATAATAACATAAAAGAGAGTATGCGCAACACAAGTGAATTTATAACAAGTGTAGGTATATATTTACTTGTGCGGCCTCCAGCATATCCAAGACATCCTTGACAATGGGGAGATTAAGATGAGTATCACTGCCTCAGTAGTTCCCATACTGGAGAATCCACCTCCTAGCTAGAGGGAGAAACGGAGGTGCTACACCCGGCTCTAATGGTGGTAGATGTGGATGCAACAGCACAACCCGCTTCCAGGCCCAAACCTAAGATAAAAGGTTGACGTAAAATTTAAGAGTCATTTTGACTATATAGAATTCGAAGTAATGAATAGATTATTCAAATATGTTGTTACCTATAAAAGCGGTAGAAAACCACATGTTGATACCCAATATTTTCCTGTATATTTTTTATACGCAAAATATCCTTAAAATAGCATTTGTATGTATATATAATTATGTCCAAGCATTTTACTATTTTCCCATAATTTTAAGGTTTTTAAACTGATTTATTTCCCTTTTGTATCCATAAAAAGCCAATAATTATTTCTAAAATTATTATTTTTGGTAAATCATTTATTGGAATTTTATATTTATACTAAAATATAGCTAGTATGATTTTTGCACATTTTTACAAATTTATTTAGTATTTTTAAAATTAAATTGCATATAATCACAATATTAGCTTATTTTAAAATTTAATTGCGTTTATACTTACAAGATTGACTCCAGTATTTTTAATTTAATATTTATATACTGTTAATTATTTCAGCACCTTTAATTTATTTCCAAAAATTAGTTTACTATTTTTTATAAAATAAATAAGGGAAAATGGCTATTTAAATCTCAGCCTATTAGTATTTCAATTTTGACCAGATTTGGCACCCCTAATTAGACCCAATTTCAAACCCCATCACCCGGCCCCAATCCTAAATTTACCCAACCCAAAACCCATTCAAATAACCTGCCCGGACCCCTTTTAATCCCGGCAGTTGATCTTGCAGATCAACGACTCACCTTCAACCTTACCATTTTTAATTACCCAATACCCCCCCAAACCCTAATCACTTCTCTTCATCAGCCACCTTTGAACCCCCCCCCCCCCATTCTCTCAAACTCTCTCGAAGCTTCTCAAAAACCCTAGCCGCCTCCCACCACTTCCGTCCTAAAAGCCACCGGAATCTATGGCTTCCAAGGCTATGGGAGTCCTATACCCACCTCTTATTGCTCTTACATTCCTAGTTTTTGAAGATTCAAGGCCTGACCACAATGAAGTTTGGTCCAGGCTTTGTTCGATTTGATTCTACGGCCATCTCCAGCCTTGCTCCGGCGTGCCATGGCGGTTCAAGCCTGACCTCGACCTCTCCTGCTCAGATCAACGCTTTTCCAAGCCTTTCTCACTACTTGGGTTCTTCTGAAAACCTAACCCTTCGAGGTTTTTCTGATTCTTTTAGATCCGTTGTATATTTGTGTTCTCTCTATGCTCTTAAGCACTTTTCTCAAAAGTACTTTCAATACTACACATTCAGAGGCATCATCTTTTTTCGATTTAGGGTTTCGTCAAGCCGTCTTTTAAAAATTTCTCTGATCTTTAGCATGTTTTACTGTATTTCTTATGTGTATTTTATGTGTTTCTTAGGTTTATTTTTTAAGTGGTTCTTCTATGTATTTTATGTGTTTCTCCAGTGTATTTTTTAAGTGTTTCTTCTACTGTATCTCCTATTCTTTTCCTTCACTGAATTTCTTATGGTTTTTCTTCTACTGTGTTTCTTCTATGTGCTCTTCATGTTATGCTACTGTATTTCTTGTGTCGTTACTTCTACTATATTTTTTATGAAATGTCACCTACTATATTTTATGTTGTTTCTGTTGCTTTGATTCTTATACTGAAAAATGTATGTTAACAGTTTCGATTTCTTTCTGAGATTTCGGAAGTTATTTCGTCAGTATTTTTTGATTACTTGCCCTTTCCTCTCCACGCTTGATTAATGGCAAAAACCCTAAAATTTGGGGTTTCATTCGAGTATTGAGACCATTGGCTACATGATTTTCTTGTGCTTCATTTCTGAACTTGCCTGACATCGAAAACCCTAATTTTGGACCTAATTAAGTTCCTAGAATTGTTTCATCTACTGCTTCATTAAGTTTCAAAACCATTGTTTGAATTTTGTTTCTTCATATGACTCTGACTTTTGCCAAACTCTATAAAACCTTTTACTTGATCCCTTCTCGCATGCCTGATGTTTTTATGCTATTTATATGTGATGAACTTCCCTCTAAAATGGCTTTCAATTTGTGATTAGTTCAGACCTACTTCTGAATATGCCTGATTGATTTCATTTCTTGTATGCTGATTTACCTGTGATTCGACTTCAATTAAAACCCTTCTCAGCTTTTATGACTTGTTCATTCATGGATCAGTAATTACAAGATCCCTAACCTTTGATTTACCGGGCTACTAATTGATTTTCTTACCTTATTTGTACAACCGTGCGCTTCAAAATTCTGTCCTTAAATAACTTTTTATGTATTTGCCCCTAATTGCATGCTTTTCACAGTGTGTTTATTTGACTTCTTCCCTTAAATAGTTTTCCCGTTTGAATCTAAATTTCTTAATTAAGGGAAGTCTTGTGTGATTGATTCTTAATTGACAATTCCTTAACTATTTTCTTACCTTATTTCTGCCTGATTTTCGCACTATAAAGGCACGACTCTTTCACAAACTCAAGACAGATACACAATCCTTCTGAACTCATACACAATAGTATTCTCTCTTCTTTTCTATACTGTGGCCTGTTTACAAGACCTACTAAATTTCTTTATTGTTTCTTTGAAAATGGTATGTCCTGATTTAAGCTTCAGCATCACAATAATGTGTTTATTTACAGCTTGTGTATCCATGTCTACTTACTGTTCCTGTAGAGTTCAATATTTAAATTAGCATGTTGATTTCTTTCTGCCTGTTTTTGCTATGAATACCTATTCCCTACCCCTTATGTGTTTGAGCTATGGTTTAAGACATGGCAATATGCAAGTTATTTTCCATGAATTAAACTTGATCCTTTGGGATCCCAGCCTCTAAACAGTGTGTTCTAGCAAGCTTATGGGTATGCTAGTACTCCCTATTGCTGGGTATGCCCACAACCTGCTCTTGCCTCTTTCAATTCCCCTATTTACCCTGTTCCCGTATGTGTATTTATTTGTATTTGTTTCCTTTTCCTTTTCCCCCTTTCAGAACCCTGTTTCTGCACTTGCACTCTCTCTTAGTCTTTAAGTTCTGCCCCCTCTTGTGAGCCTTGCCTTGAGTTCCCTCTGAAGTCGGACACTTGAGGGCTGGTCTTTTCCACACTGCACTATGTCTTAATCTGATGATGCATTTGGGTGTGAGCACTGCCCTGAGTTTATTTGAGACTCTTAGGGAACTCTGACACACACAAATGGGATAAAGGCTTTGGAACATGATCTCTTGGAGTTGGTTTACTTCATATTTCAGACAAGAAGTTTGAATCACGCTCACCTTGGTTGTACTTTTAATTTCTGATGTATTTTTTTTACTTTATTCTGGGCTGTAATAATTTGTAATGAACTCTTGGGGATGGCTAGTGAAAAATGGAGGGATAACTATGTATGCAAAGGGTAGATATCCTGCCTATAGGTTTTATTTGTGAATTTCTGCACTCTCACATAGATATCCTGCCTATAGGTATTATTTCTGAATTTCTGCACTCTCACATAGATATCCTGCTTATAGGTATTTCTGAATTTTTACACTCTCACATATACATCCTACTTATAGGTTTTATTTATGAATTTCTGCACTCTCACATAGATATCCTGCCTATAGGTTTTATTTCTGAATTTCTGCACTCTTACATAGATATCCTGCTTATAGTATTTCTGAATTTCTGCACTCTCACATAGATATCCTGCTTATAGGTATTTCTGAAATTTCTGCATTTCTCACATAGATACCATGCCTATAGACATTCCTGAATTCTACCTTTCTCACATAGATACCATGTCTGTAGGAATTCCGCATCCTCTCATGCAGATACTATGTCTATAATTACCTGGAAATCTGAATTCTATATATGCATGTAGAGAATATGCCTATAGGTCTTTCTGAATCTTGTATATCTATTCTTCATTGGGCAATTATATTTTTAGGTCTTAATCAGTCAACTGCAATTAGATATCATGTTCATAGGCTTTAAATAAAGCTCAACATCTAGATATCATGTCCATAAGGTTTCTGTATTTCACCATGTCTATAAAAGGGTTTAAAATCGATAATGCATCGAAAGCATGTCTATAGGAGCTATTAATCAAGTCTGAGTCACTTCACTCGCTTATAAGTCTAAAACTAGTAATAACGGCGTGCTATCATCTGCAGAACTTATAACCTTTTTGGTAAAACTTGCCTTTCTTTAATAATCTGGCAACCTTTCTTAAATAATCTGGCAACCTTTCTTAACCAGTATGCATCCAGTTTATGGCTTTCTGAAATTAGTAGATATAATGCCTATAGGATCCTTGTCCAACACTTAGGCAAGCCTTAGGGTAAAAAATTATCAGCTTTTATTGGCTACAACCAGCAGACAGGTCTAAGTCGGGCTTCTTATATGAACTATGTAATAATTCAGTTTGCCTCAACCTTTAAGTTTTAATCAGACCCTAAACAGTATGTGTAAGTCGTGCTAAATTATGTGCTCCTCTGTCAAAGGAGGTACATCCGAGCCTTTTACTTATTATGTGCTTTCCTCCAACTTGGTATATGTTTTTTTGTATGTCGCCTTAGAGTTTTGCATTTGAAACTATAAACAAGCCTAATATGCCTTCCCTTTAGATTTAGTAGTCCCAAATGCCTCCGGGACTGATAGGATTAGGGCGGGTAATAGCATGCAATAAGCAAACGAGACCATTCCGTGCTTTAATACCTTGAGGGGGGAAAGGTTAGATATGGATATGATGACCACGCGATAACATCACCTGTAGCCTCTCACTGAGGAGTGATTACTGGATATTGTGTGGGGGGATCCATATAATTTATAAACCTAGGACCCCCTTCCCTTTGTTTCTTGTTTCTTTGTTTCTTCTCAAACTTTCAAATTATTTCTTTTAAAAAAAATCAGCACTCTTTTGGTTCTTTCTAACTTTGCTTATTTGTAATCATTATGTGAAAATCCCCTCGTACTTGAAGTTTTTATTTGCCTATGTGTTATTTGCACTTAAGTCACAATAATAGTTTGGCTGGGAACCACACTAGTGGATCCTGAGAGATGCTTAATATCTTCCCCTTGGGATAATTTCAAGCCCTTACCCAATCTCTGGTTACTCAAATCAAACCCTTCTTAGTGTCCTAATGCACTTTAATTATTAGGTGGTGACTCTTCAATTCAAACCCAATCCCTGAAAGGGAACGAGTTGCCCTCCCAAATGTCATAAACCCGATTTCGCAAGAAAAAAGGGGGCGTGACAGCATGGAGACTCTGTTGGGGATTTCTTTTAGGCTTTTACCATTTCAGGCTATTATTGTGACTTTACGCTTCTTTATATGCCTTTATTTGCCTAATGCCTTTAAGTATTTAATTCCCTTTTCTACTTCAAAACTAACTTGTTTTTTTGTTTCTTTCCCTTATTTCTTTTATCGCTTTCCTTTACTGCTTTCCTTTATTACTATTTTAAATTATGAAGAATTGTTGTAATTACTACTCTTATAACGTGCAAATACATGACAACTTGTTTTAATTATTGCATAAGCATGTTTTCAACATCATATTCCACTCGTGCCAAACAAAATACCATAGCAACACTTATAACGAGGGGTTGTGCTCTTTTGATATTATCACCCCCTAAATCTGACAAAGGCATATTTGTGGTAAAACCAGTCGATTAATGGTGTAGTAGATGGTTCCGTGCCTTTTCTTCTTGAGTTGTCCGCTCAAGGGTACCAGTCTAAAACCCCATAGAAACCTTACTCCATTTAACTGTACATGTATCATGGTCAAACTTAGCCGAATCAGTTATGTTGTCCGCATAATGACTCTTTAAGATAGCCTTGTCCAAAGTTTCCTTGGTTTCCCTAAAACCCAAACTGACATCATCACATTCTGTGCATTTATTTGGAGAACTAAATGCTTTTATGCCAATTATTGATATTTAAATAGTCGAGTCAGGTGGGGGTAAGGGCCTAACCCTTTTTTCTTGCAAAAATATGAGGCAGGAGGTCCCCAGTTTCGGTATGATTAGCATGCATCTACTCTTGTTAGACAAGTGGAGGAGCCTTCCATCAAATGACCAAATCAATAAGTGGAAAGAGTGAGCCGCCAAAGCTAGCAGAAAATTGGAATATTTGGAATATAGTCCTCTGGAATTGGAAGGAAAAGTGAAGAAGAGAGTCGAAGACTGCCGGACTGCTGAAGGAAATGAAGGCGGACATCTGGCTAGAGCTTACTTGCTATTATGGCTGCGCGAGCTAGGGAATCTGTTCGAGGGAGGCCAATGATGCCGAGTCTAGGGAAGGTCCCTCTGGACCCAAATAGATAAGAGTTTTATTTATGCTTTATAAAATGTAATAAGGCCAATGGCCATTAGTGATTTTTATTTCTTGCATATTTAGTGTTGTTTTGGGATTCGTCTACTCTTATCAATAAAATGAGGAATTTAGAATTCTAAGTTCTCCAAATCAACTTATCTCTAGGCCTACCTCGGGCATAAAGAGGTCCCCTAATTAGGACATGGTTGACATTCTACACTGTGTGTTTAAATATTGCAACATTTTTCTTATGATCCTCACTGACTTGTTACTTTTGTTTTACTTTTTATTTATTCCCTTCCCCAAAGGTTAGTTTGTGCACTCTGGCATCATCATCATATTCCACAAGATCCAAGGGCCCTCCACCCACTCCTCCTCCAAGTCCCGTCAGACATAAAAACAAAGGAAAAATGGAAGACTTGATCAACTCAACTGAACGGGTAGAGGTCACTCATGGTACTCTGGTCCCCAAAGAAAATGCATCCCAATTGGAACAAAAGCTGCTGAAATTTCAAGAGGAACTTAATCAAGTCCGGAATCTGGCAAATCTGTCATTTTATCTCACCACTCCAGAGGTTAGTTTTCCAAATACTCAGAATCTTGTGCCTCCACAAAATATCCCAAAGCAACAAAACCATCCCGTTTCTCACCACCATTGCAATACTTGCCATACCTCGAATAACACCTCAGAACTCCAGAACTTCATAAATGACCACTGCCATACCCAACTTAATACCCCCATCTACGTGGAGACTGTGCCGCACTCCACCCAGCCCATCTCAAGCGCACCCGAGTCTGATGATAAGGACTTGCTCATCAGAAATCTGGCCGAAGAGCTTAAAAAATTGACTAGCAGAATTCAAGGCGTTGAAGGTAGCAAGGGAATTGAAGGGCTAAACTATGAAGATCTTTGTGTACAGCCCGATGTCGAACTCCCTGAGGGGTACAAACCTCCCAAGTTTGAAATGTTTGATGGTGCAGGGGATCCAAGGGTTTATTTGAGAACGTACTTTGACAAATTGGTTGGAGTAGGAAAAGACAAGAAAATCCGCATGAATCTTGTCATAAGGAGTCTGAAAGGAGATGCTCTGTCTTGGTACATCAGCCAAGACCCAAAGAAATAGTCAAACTGGGTGAGTATGGCATCCGACTTTATGGACAGATTCAGATTCAATACAGAAAATACACCAGATGTGTTCTACATTTAGAACCTAAAGAAGAAGCCCACGGAAACATTCCGTGAGTATGCTACTCAATGGAGGTCAGAAGCTGCTAAGATTAGGCCTGCTTTGGAAGAAGAGCAAATGAACAAATTTTTCGTTCGGGCCCAAGACCCACAGTATTATGAGAGGCTGATGATGATCGAAGGCCACAAATTTTCTGACATTATCATGCTGGGAGAAAGAATCAAGGAAGGCATCAAAAATGGTATGGTTACGAACTTTGAAGCCTTACAAGCTACTAATAAGGATTTACAGTCTGGTGGTACGTCCAACAAAAAGGGATGTAGGTGCCGTAATGGTTGCACATAGGACCAAATCCCCTATCAAATACCAAACCTATCCAATGTCTCCACTCACATATCAGTCTACCCCAAACCACCAAACACCCTCAGCCTCTTACCCAACTCCACCACTCACTTATCAATCACCTCCCACATATTAGCCCACTTCACCCAAATACTCCCAGCCAGTACAGGTTTACCAAGCCTACAACACTCAACCATTCCACTACCAATCCCCTCCTCCACGCCAAAAGTTTCCTAGACCTCGACCAAACTTTGACAGAAGACCCCCAAAACAGTACACGGCTATTGCCGAACCTATCGACCAACAGCTGGTTATGTTACCCCTATCCCTGCTATAACCCTTGAAAACCCTTCTTAATGGGTCAATCCAAATAAATCCCACGCATACCATTCCAGCATGAAAGGACATACCATTGATGAATGCCACTATCTAAAAGATAAGATCCAGACTTTGATTGATAAGAAGATTATTATGGCAAAAGAGCCTGCTTCGAATGTCCGTAATAACGCTCTACCAGATCACAAGGGTGGAGGTGTTCACATGATTGAAATAGAGGATGATTGGGACCCCAAGGGATCGATCGGTTTGATCACAGAAGGCGACGATCCAAAGAAACCAACAGTCATCCTTAATCCGATCGTAGTCCAAATTCAGCCTTCTGGGAACACTGAGGTAAACATGTCTATGCCACTTGAGTTTGAAGCACCCTCCTCTGCAAAGATGCCAGCGCCGAGTGTGGTCAAATCTATGGCACCAGCAAATGTACCTACACTGTTTGAAGTTGTAGTTTTACCGCCTAAGGTACATGCTCCATTCGGAGTCAAGATAGCTATACCAAATTCAGGTGGCAATGTCGGCCGTAACACCAGTCAATACAAATGCCATACCTTAGGACTACACAGCTGAGGCAAGAAGAAAAAGGAAGGCCAGGTTCGGGGAAGCCGTTGCGGTACAAGGTATGACAAGAATCGGTAGGATTTATAACCCGGAACATTTGGCTGAGTCAAGCAAGCAGGCCTCTAGTCGGCCAAGCATCACTAAAATTGGGCCTGACGATCTCTGGAGAAAGATACAAGCCAAAGAATACTCAGTCATTGATCAACTGAACAAAACACCGGCACAAATTTCTATCCTTGCTTTGCTAAAAAGTTCTGATGCACACAAGAATGCCTTACTAAGAACGCTGAGTGAGGCATATTTACCAAGTAACATCACCAGGGGAGAAATGGCAAACATGGTAGGGCAAGTAATGGAAAGTCAAAAAATCACTTTTCATGAAGATGAGTTGCCACCAGAGGGGTTGAGTCACAACAAGGCGTTGCATATCACCGTGCAATGCGAAGATTATTTTATCACCAGAATCCTGATTGATGGAGGATCTAGCCTCAACATCTTCCGTTGGTAGCACTCAGAACATTAGGAAAGGGGCTGTATGAGATCAAGGACGGGACCATCAATGTCAAAGCCTTTGACGATTCCCAAAGGTCCACTATCGGGGAGATTAGCTTGTGTTTGCAAATGGGGTCTACTTGGTTCAATGTTGATTACCAAGTGATAGATGTGCCGACATCTTATAATTTATTATTGGGACAACCATGGATTTATGCCGCTAGGGCCTAGTGTCAACACTACATCAGGCAGTGAAATTTGAGTGAAAACACCAAGAGGTGATCATTCACGGCGACGGTAGCAATCCCATATACAGTCGCCAGACCATCCCAGCAGTCGGAGGCAGAAGAAGGATAGGCGAGGAGACTTATCACCATATCGAGCGAGTCAACGCCGTTGACAAGGACAAATGGTGGGACAACAAAATTGAAAGCATATTGAATTGGAGTGGATATGAAACTGGCAAGGGACTTGGCAAGAACCTCCAAGGAATCGCTAAGCCTATCAAACTAAAGAAGCATGGTACCACCTTTTTTCTGGGATATGAGTATTCTTGGGAGGAATTCAACAACTTGTCGCCACCATGGCGCTGTTCTTACTACATTTGGAGCAGACTTTCCAGCCTGCCGATGTTATCTATGGGTCAGAAGAAGAAAAAGCATTGGCAGCAGTGAGGAATTTGTTCCTAGAAGAAGATGACATGGACTGCTGTGTCATTTTGGAGGAGAAAGGGGAGGAAGGCCCTTCCATACAAGCTGTACGCAGAGGAGCATGCCTTAATAACTGGACCATCCCCAGAGCCCGGCGTGCCTCGGGCATTACTATTACTTATCTTGATGAACCAATGACTGTGACATGCAATAAGATAACACAACAAACAGACATAAACTCAGAGGAAGATGACATACCAGAAGAGATTGTTAAGGAGGTCGAGAATTTTGAAAATAGGCCAAAGTCTAACCTAGATGAGAATGAGATTGTTAACATGGGAGATGCAGAAAATGTCAAAGAAACACGAATTAGTGTTTACTTATCGTCATCAGAAAAGAAGGAATACACAGAATTTCTAAGAGAATATGAAGACATATTCGCCTGGTCGTACGATGACATGACTGGTCTAAGTACATCTATTGTGGCACATAAAATGCCGACTGATCCGACATGTCCACCGGTAAAATAGAAGCTCAGAAAATTCAAGCCATACATGATTTTGAAAATCAAGGAAGAAGTCACCAAGCATGTCAAAGCTAAAGTCCTCAGGGTAATGGAATACCCGACATGGTTAGCTAACATTATGTCAGTGCCAAAGAAGGACGGGAAGGTTAGAGTCTGTGTCGACTATCGGGATCTCAACCGGGCTAGTCCAAAAGACGACTTCTCGTTGCTAAACATACACATCCTGATTGATAATTGCGCCAAGCATGAGTTGCAATCATTTGTAGATTATTCGCTTGTTATCATCAGATCTGGATTGATGAACAAGATGCTGAGAAAACAACTTTCATTACGCCGTGAGGGATGTACTACTACAAGATGATGCCATTCGGGTTAAAGAATGCTGGTTCCACCTACATGAGGGCCATGATTACTATTTTTCACGATATGGTACACAAGGAGATCGAAGTATATGTAGATGATATCATCATCAAGTCCAAGAAAGCCACTGATCACATGGAAGATTTGAGGAAGTTCTTCAATAGACTGAGAAGATACAACCTGAAACTGAATCCCGCAAAATGTGCATTCGGGGTTCCAGCTGGAAAATTGCTTAGGTTTATTATGAGTTGCCGAGGTATAGAACTAGATCCATCAAAGATCAAAGCCATTAAAGAATTTCCATCACCAAGGAACAAGAAGGACGTAATGAGTTTCTTGGGGAGACTTAACTACATCAGCCGATTCATAGCACAATCTACAGTTATTTGTGAGCCAATCTTCAAGATGTTGAAAAAGGATGCCGCCACCAAATGGACTGATGACTGCCTAAAAGCTTTTGACAGAATCAAGGAATACTTGTCAACACCACTAGTCTTAGTCCGGCCTGAACCAGGTAGACCTCTGTTACTCTACATTGTAGTGTTAGATGGTGCATTCGATTGTGTCCTGGGGCAGCACGATGAAACGAGAAAGAAAGAACACGCCAACTATTATCTCAGCAAGAAGTTCACTCTGTATGAGGCCCGATATTCTCTGTTAGAACGCACCTGTTGTGCTCTAACTTGGGTGGCGCAGAAGATGAGGCACTATTTCTGTGCCTATACCACATATCTCATATCAAAGATGGATCCTTTGAAGTACATCTTCCAGAAGCCCATGCCCACTGGCAAGCTAGCCAAGTGGAAAATTTTGTTAAGTGAATTTGACATTGTCTACGTAACTCAGAAAGCAATCAAAGGACAGGCATTGGCAGATCATCTTGCCGAGAATCACGTGGACGGATAATACAAACCCCTAAAGACGTATTTTCCTGACGAAGAGGTATCATTCATAGGAGAAGACATTGCAGAATCCTATGATGGTTGGAGAATGTTTTTCAATGGATCAGCAAATTTCAAAGGAGTTGGCATAGGAGCAGTCCTAGTGTCAGAAACCGGTCAGCATTATCCGGCGTCTGCCAAACTCAAGTTCCCATGCACCAACAACATGGCCGAATATGAAGCCTGCATCTTAGGGCTCAAGATGGCCATTGACATGAACATCCAAGAGTTGCTAGTAATTTGGGATTCAGACTTGCTTATACATCATGTCCAAGAAGAATGGGCGACCAGGAACTCCAAGATAATCCCTTATCTGCATCATGTATAGGAGTTGAGAAAGAGGTTCACAAAGACAGAGTTCCAACATGTTCCTAGAGTCCAGAATGAGTTTGACGATGCATTAGCTACCCTATCATCTATGATACAACATCCAGATAAGAACTTCATTTTCCTATTCCGGTGAAGATCTATGATCAGCCAGCTTACTGTGCTCATGTCGAAGAAGAAGCAGATGGAAAACCTTGGTTTTATGACATCAAGGAATATTTGGCAAAAGGAGAATACCCAGAGCTTGCAAATACCACTCAGAAACGCACGCCCCGAAGATTGTCTAACAACTTCTTTCACAACAGAGGAATCCAGTATAGGAGGACTCCGGATTTGGGATTTCTAAGGTTTGTTGATGCGAAAGAAGCATCTACACTACTAGAAGAAATCTATGATGGGACTTGTGGTCCACATATGAACGGTTTTGTCTTAGCAAAGAAGATACTCCGGGCTGGTTACTTTTGGATGACTATAGAAATAGACTACATGCAGACATGATCAAGGTACCCCCAAACAAGCTTAATGCAACAAGCTCACCATGTCCGTTCCCTGCCTGGGGAATGGATGTTATCAGACCAATCGAACCTGCCGCATCAAATGGACACATGTTTATTCTAGTGGCAATTGATTATTTTACCAAATGGGTTGAAGCAGCATCTTACAAAGCAGTAACTAAGAAAGTCGTTACAGACTTCGCCCACGACCGTATCGTTTGTCGATTCGGGATTCTAGAGTCAATCATAACTGATTATGGCTCCAACCTCAATAGTGACCTAATAAAGGCCATGTGTGAAACCTTCAAGATTAAACACAAGAATTATACAACATACAGACCTCAGATGAACGGAGCCGTTGAAGCCGCCAATAAGAATATCAAGAAGATACTGAGAAAAATGATAGAGAAGCATAAACAGTGGCACGAGAAGCTATCATTTGCTTTAATGGGGCACCGTGCCACAGTCTGCACATAAACTGGGGCAACCCCCTATATGCTGGTTTACGGTACAGAGGCAGTCATTCCCGCTGAGGTAGAAATTCCCTCCTTAAGGATCATACAGGAAGCAGAACTTGACGATGAAGAGTTGGTGAAGATTCGTTATGAGCAGCTGGCTCTTATAGATGGAAAAAAGAATGAATGCAGTTTGCCATGGTCAACATTATCAGAACAGAATGTCCAGAGCCTTCAATAAAAGGGTCAAGCCGAGACAATTCACACCGGTGCAGCTGGTGTTAAAGAAAATTCTCCCGCATCAAGATGAAGCCAAAGGGAAATTAATGGTCCATACATGGTTCACCGGGTTCTAACAGGAGGAGCCCTCATACTTGCAGAAATGGACGGAGAAGTTTGGCCAAAGTCGATCAATTCAGACGCAGTCAAGCGATACTATGTGTAATTTTCATACTTTCCTTCATGATTTAATTTGAGCTACGTTTGACCTAAATCCCATTTAAGAGGGGATACGTAGGCAACCTTATGGGTTCGGTCACAATTCAATAAAATTTTCATTCCCACCCCCAATTGGAAACTGGGGAAAAATTTTGAGGAGGATCCTTAAAATTCTGAAGTAATTTAGCCGATCGTCGCAAGCAGCCGTCGAAAGCATCAACCTATTAAACTGGGGCAGAATTTTGAGGAGGACCCTCAAAATTCCGTAGCACGAGAGGTTGCAATGTCCTGAACCACGTCACAATCGTCGGTTCATCTAAAAAGCTATTTCTTAACCATATACTTATGTCATATTTTTAAAAACTCATGCCTGTTTATTATCGGAATTGCTTTGTTCAGCAACGCTATCCCAACAATACTTACCGCCTCACCAGACCAAAGCCGAACATGTCAAGTAAGGCCAGCTAAGATACGAACTAACCTCCCCTCTACAAAACTCACAATTTTTCTTTGGATGTAAGCATTTGGATTACGAAAGCATACAATATACTACACACCCACACGACAAACATTTATTCATGAATTGCCACACTTCTGTGGTATTTGCCATCCACACACGCCAATGATATCCCATGTATCACAATATCCCCAGGAATCCTAACATCAAATCTTGTTATCAGCTAAGAAACTCTATTACCATCTGTCACTTTATTTTATTTCTGCATTGCATAAGGCTACCATTTTGCCTTCCGAGACTAAACACTATCTCCATCTAATTTTCTACATTGCATAAGGCTACCATTCTGCCTTCCGAGACTAAACATTGTCTCCATTTGCATTCTCTACATTGCATAAGGCTACCATTTTGCCTTCCGAGACTTAAACACTATCTCCATATGCATTTTCTATATTGCATAAGGCTACCATTCTGCCTTCTGAGACTAAACACTATCTCTATCTGCATTTTCTGCATGGCATAAGGCTACCATTCTGCCTTCCGAAACTAAAAACTGTCTCCATCTACATTGCATAAAGCTACCATTCTGTCTTTTGAGACTAAACACTGTCTCCAGTTAAATCCTTCATGGCTGAAAGATCGCCTCTTTATTTACGTCCTGCATGGCTGAAAGATCTCCACTTTATTTACATCATGTATAGCTGAAAGATTGCCACTTTATTTACGCTTTCATGACTGAAAGATTGCCACTTTATTTACGTTCTGCATGGCTGAAAGATCGCCACTTTATTTACATCTTGCATGGATGAAAGATCGCCATTTACTGCATTTTATGGGTCGAAAGATCACCACCTGCTGCATTTCATGGGCTGAAAGATCGCCAAATTATCTGAGGGCGTCATTATTTGGAGGCATCATTCTCATAGCCCGAGAACATCATATCATGGCCTGAAGATCCCTTTAATTTTTTTTGCACATCATTATTTAAAGACATCATGGTTCAGAGGCATCATTCTCACAGCCCGAGAGCATCATTTCATAGCCTGCAAATCCTTTATTACACGCTTCATGGCCCAGGACGTCATGGTCTAAGGATGTCATCCTAACCGTCCAAAGAGAGCATTCATAGTCCAATGGGAAATTGCATCATGTTTAAATTTATGCACAATATATGCTTGTATTGCTTATTTGCAGGTAAACCAGCGAGTAACAACCATCTCGGCAGGAGCAATTTCGCTCCAGCTCCCGCACCCCTATTGGACCTTAACCATTCATCCCAACCTGAATATTACATCTGTTCTTGAAAGGTCTCCATCGGCATATTCCGCCGACGGATCCCGAACTATGTATGGCCTGATTCCTGTAAGACCAGGGATATGTAGGTAGCTCAGAAGTCAGAGCATGGCCAAATTTCTTCAAAACATTTCGTTCGGTCTAATTGGTCATCATATCTTTACCCGACAACTCTTTCATCCTTCTCGGGTAAAGAGGGGCAGTTGTTGATACCCAATTTTTTCGTATATATTTTTTATACGCAAAATATCTTTAAAATAGCATTTATATGCATATATAAATATGTCAAAGCATTTTACTATTTCCCCCATAATTTTTAAGGTTTTTAAACTAATTTATTTTCCTTTTTCATCCATAAAAAGCAAATGATTATTTCCAAAATTATTATTTTTGGTAAATCATTTATTGCAATTTTATATTTATACTAAAATATAGCTAGTATGATTTTTCCATATTTCTACAAATTTATTTAGTATTTTTAAAGCTAAATTTTATATAATTGCAATATTAGCCTATTTTAAGATTTAATTGCGTTTATACTTATAAGATTGATTCCAGTATTTTTAATTTAATATTTATATATTATTAATTATTTTAGAAGCTTTAATTTGTTTTCAGAAATTAGTTTACTATTTTTTATAAAATAATTAAGGGAATATAACTATTTAAATGTTAGCCTATTGGTATATCAATTTTGGCTAGATTTGGCACCCCTAATTAGACCCAATTTCAAACCCCATCACCCGGCCCCAATCCTAAATTTACCCGACCCACAACCCATTCAAATAACCCGTCCGGACCCTCTTTAATCCCAGCCATTGATCTCACATATCAACGACTCACCTTCAACCTTACCATTTTTAATTACCCAATACCCCAAACCCTAATCACTTCTCTTCATCAGCTGTCTTTGAACCCTCCATTCTCTCAAACTCTCTCGAAGCTTCTCAAAAACCCTACCTGCCTCCCACCACTTCCGCCCTAAAAGTCACCGGAATCTATGACTTTCAAGGCTAGGGGAGTCCTATAGTCACCTCCTATTGCTCCTACATGCCTGGTTTTTGAAGATTCAAGGCCTGACCATAACGAAGTTTGGTCGAGCCTTCGTTCGATTCGAGTTCTACGACCATCTCCGGCTTCGCTCTGGCGTGCCATGGCTGTTTGAGCCTGACCTCGACCTCTGCTGCTCAGATCAACGCTTTTCCAAGCCTTTCTCACTACTTGGGTTCTTCTGAAACCCTAACCCTTCGAGGTTTTTTCGATTCTTTTAGATCCGTTGTATATTTGTGTTCTCTCTAAGCCCTTAAGCACTTTTCTCAAAAGCTCTTTCAAAACTACACCTTCAGAGCCATCATCTTTTTTCGATTTAGGGTTTCGGCAAGCCATCTTTTAAAAATTTCTCTGATCTTTAGCATGTTTACTGTATTTCTTATGTGTATTTTATGTGTTTCTCAGGTGTATTTTTTAAGTGTTTCTTCTGTGTATTTTTAAGTGTTTCTCCAGTGTATTTTTTAAGTGTTTCTTCTACTGTATCTATTATGCTTTTCCTTCACTGAATTTATTATGGTATTTCTTCTACTATGTTTCTTCTATGTGCTCTTCATGTTATGCTATTGTATTTCTTGTGTCGTTACTTCTACTATATTTTTTATGAAATGTCACCTACTGTACCTTATGTTGTTTCTCCTGCTTTGATTCTTATACTGAAAAATGCATGTTAAAGGTTTCGATTTCTTTCTGAGATTTCGGAAGTTATTTTGTCAGTATTTTTTGATTACTTGCCCTTTCCTCTCCACGCTCGATTAATGGCAAAAACCCTAAAATTTGGGGTTTCATTTGAGTATTGAGACCATTGGCTACGTGATTTGCTTGTGCTTCATTTCTGAATTTGCCTGACTTCGAAAACCCTAATTTTGGACCTATTTGAGTTTATAGAACTCTTTCATCTACTGCTTCATTAAGTTTAACCATTGTTTCAATATTGTTTCTTCATATGACTCTGACTTTTGCCAAACTCTATAAAACCATTTACTCGATCCCTTCTCGTATGCCTGATGTTTTTATGCTCTTTATATGTGATGAACTTCCCTCTAAAATGGCTTTCAGTTTGTGATTAGTTCAGACCTCTTTCTGAAGAGGCCTGATTGATTTCTTTCCTTGTTTGCTGATTTCCCTATGATTCGACTTAAGTTAAAACCCTTCTCAACTTTTATGACCTGGTTCATTCATGGATCAGTAATTACAACATCCCTAACCTTTGATTTACTAGGCTACTATTTGATTTTCTTATCTTATTTGTACAACCGTGTGCTTCAAAATTCTGTCCTTAAATAACTTTTTATGTATTTTCCCCTAATTGCATGCTTTGCACAAGGTGTTTATTTGACGTCTTCGCTTAAATAGTTTTCCCGTTTGAATCTATATTCCTTAATTAAGGGAAGTCTTGTGTGATTGATTCTTAATTGACAATCATTTCCTTAACTAATTTCTTACCTTATTTCTGCCTGATTTTCACACTATAAAGGCACGACTCTTTCACAAACTCAAGACAGATACACAATCCTTCTAAACTCATACTCACACACAATAGTATTCTCTCTTCTTATCTGCAATGTGGCCTATTTACAAGACCTAGTGCTTTTATTTATTGTTTCTTTGAAACTAGTATGTCCTAATTTAAGCTTCAGCATCACAATAATGTGTTTATTTACAGCTTGTGTATCCATGTCAACTTACTGTTCTTGTAGAGTTCAATATTTAAATTAGCATGCTGATTTCTTTCTGCCTGTTTCTGCTACGAATCCCTATTCCCTACCCCCTTATGTGTTTGAGCTATTGTTTAAGACATGGCAATATGAAAGTTATTTTCCTTGAATTAAACTTGATCCTTTGGGATCCAGCCTCTAAACAGTGTGTTCTAGCAAGCTTATAGGTATGCTAGTACTCCCTATTGCTGGGTATGCCCACAACCTGCTCTTGCCTCTTTCAATTCCCCTATTTCCCATGTACCCGTATGTGTATTTATTTGTATCTGTTTCCTTTTCCTTTTCCCCCTTTCAGAACTCTGTTTCTGTACTTGCACTCTCTCTTAGTCTCTAAGTTCTGCCCCCTCTTGTGAGCCTTGCCTTGAGACCTTGAGTTCCCTCTGAACTTGGACACTTGAGGGCTGGCCTTTTCCACACTGCACTATGTCTTAATCTGATGATACAGTTGGGTGTGAGCACTGCCCGGAGTTTATTTGAGACTCTTAGGGAACTCTGACACACTCAAATGGGATAAAGGCTTTGGAACATGATCTCTTGGAGTTGGTTTACTTCATATTTCAGACAGGAAGTTTGAATCACGCTCACTTTGGTTGTAATTTTAATTTCTGATGTATTTTTTTTTACTTTATTCTGGGCTGTAATAATTTGTAATGAACTCTTGGGGATGGCTGGTGAAAAAGGCAGGGATAACTATGTATGCAAAGGGTAGATATCCTACCTATAGTTTTTATTTCTGAATTTCTGCACTCTCACATAGATATCCTGCCTATAGTTGTTACTTCAGAATTTCTGCACTCTCACATAGATATCCTGCTTATAGGTATTTCTGAATTTCTGCACTCTCACATAGATATCTTGCTTATAGGTTTTATTTCTGAATTTTTGAACTCTTACATAGATATCCTGTATATAGGTGTTATTTTTGAATTTCTGCACTCTTACCTAGATATCCTGCTTATAGGTATTTCTAAATTTCTGTACTCTCACATAGATATCCTACCTATAGGTGCTATTTCTGAATTTCTACACTCTCACATAGATATCCTGTTTATAGGTATTTCTGAAATTCTTGCATTTCTCACATAGACACCATGCCTATAGACATTCCTGAATTATGCATTTCTCACATAAATACGGTGTCTGTAGGAATTCCGCATCTTCTCATATAGATACCATGTCTTTAATTACCTGGAAATCTGGATTCTGCATATGCATATAGAGAATATGCCTAGAGGTCTTTCTGAATCTTGTATATCCATTCTTCATTGGGCAATCGTATTTTTAGGTCTTAATTAGTCAACTGCAATTAGATATCATATTCATAGGCTTTAAATAAAACTTAGCATCTAGATATCATGTCTAGAAGGTTTCTGCATTTCAACATGTCTATAAAAGGGTTTAAAATCGACAACGCATAGAAAGCATGTCTATAGGAGCTATTAATCAAGTCTGAGTCTCTTCACTCGCTTATAAGTCTAAAACCAGTAATAACGACGTGCTATCATCTGCAGAACTTATAATCTTTTTGCTAAACCTTGCCTTTCTTTAATAATCTGGCAACCTTTCTTAACCAGTATGCATCCAGTTTATGGTTTTCTGAAATCAGTAGATATCATGCCTATAGGATCCTTGTCCAACACTTAGGCAAGCCTTAGGGTAAAATATTATCAGCTTTTATTGGCTACAACCAACATGCAGGCCTGAGTCGGGCTTCTTATATGAACTATGTAATAAATCAGTCTGCCTCAACCTTTAAGTTTTAATCAAACCCCAAATAGTATGTGTAAGTCGTGCTAAATTATGTGCTTCTCTTTCAAAGGAGGTTTATCTGAGCCTTTTACTTGTTATGTGCTTTCCCCTAACTTGATATACGTATTTTTTGTATGTTGCCTTAGAGTTTTGCCTTTGAAACTATAAACAAGCCTAATATCCCTTCCCTTTAGGTTTAGTAGTCCCAAATGCCTCCGAGACTGATAGGATTGGGGCGGGTAATAGCATGCAATAAGCAAACGAGACCATTCCGCGCTTTAATACCTTAACGGAGGAGGGGGGAAGGGTAGATATGGATATGATGACCACTCGATAACATCGCGTGTAGCCCCTCACTGAGGAGTGACTACCGGATGTTGTGTGGGGTGATCCATATAATTTATAAACCTAGGACCCCCTTCCCTTTGTTTTTGGTTTCTTTGCTTTTTCTCAAAATTTTAAACTATTTCTTTAAAAAAAAAAAATTAGCTCTCTTTTGGTTCTTTCTAACTTTGCTTTATTGTAACCATTATGTGGCAATCCCTTTTTACTTGAAGTTTTTATTTGCCTATGTGTTATTTGCACTTATGTCACAATAATAGTTTGGCCAGGAACCACACTAGTGGATCCTGAGAGGTGCCTAACACCTTCCCCTTGGGATAATTTCAAGCTCTTACCCAATCTCTGGTTACTCAAATCAAACCCTTCTTAGTGTCCTAGTGCACTTTAATCATTAGGTGGCGACTCTTCAATTCAAAACCAATCCAAGAAAGGGAATGAGTTGTCCTCCTAAATGTCAAAAACCCGATTTTGCGAGAAAAAGGGGGGGCGACACCACATATGTCCACCTGGCTGGCCATGCTAGCCCGGCACATACTCCTGTACATGTAGGTGAGAACAACACGCTAGTTGTAGTGGGGAAACTGATCTAGCTGCCGAAGATGATGTAGAAAGAGCAGACTAACCAAATTTCCCAAAGTGTTCGGGAACATGACACCCCTAAAAAGAAGCAACAGCGCCAACCTCGTGTACCGTTGAAGATAGAGATCCTCTGTCTCACCGGTAATGTCGGGGTGCAATACCTCCATATGCTGTCTGATATCTGTCATAGAAATGTGACTGCCCCCTCTAGTTGCAGCCTCACCCTGTGGCTTGAAACCAGTATACTGCCCCAGTAAATCCAAAAGCTGTGGATGCGTCATAGGTCTCATATACTGGGGCAGTGCAATGGCCAGTCCATCAACATGCAGCCCAAATAAAACCTAAACATCCTGAAGCGTGATGGTTGCCTCTCCAGTGGGCAGGTGAAAAGTGTGCATCTCCGGTCGCCACCGCTCTATCAACGCCGTGATGAGAGACCAGTCGAGCTGCAAACGCCTAATCTCAAAAATCCAAAGAAACCCCGTAGCACGTAGGCGATGGACTACGCGGGGATGGAAATCTCTTTGCCTCAAAAAGTCCCACAAGTTGTCCGGTCTCCTAACGCGGAGAGTCTGATCCAATAGATTTCCCTCCCATACGTAGGAGGACCTATGGTCGCCCTGTAACACTAATATCTGATGCGACCCTGGTCCAGGATGCACATGCGGTAAGTCCATGACGTCTACTGTAAATTAAACAAATGTTAATTGTGTGTTTGTGTTTAAATAATTAATATTTAATTATTTAATTGGATAAAATAAATATCTATGGGTTCCAGGCTCGATATTAAAGGTCCAGTAGCACCAAGCTATCCTGAATTCTTGTGTGAGTCAATTACAATATTTTTAGAATTTTGTTTGTGTTTAAATAATTAATATTTAATTATTTAATTGGACAAAATAAATATCTATGGGTTTCAGGCTCAATATTTGATGCCCAGTAGCACCAAGCTATCCTGATTTCTTATATGAGTCAATTACAATATTTTTAGAATTTTGTTTGGTTTTAAATAATTAATATTTAATTATTTAATTGGACAAATTAAATATCTACGGGCTCCAGGCTCGATATTTGAGGCCCATTAGCACCAAGCTATCCTGAATTCTTATGTCAGTCAATTACAATATTTTTAGATTTTTGTTTGTGTTTAAATAGTTAATATTTAATTATTTAATTGCACAAATTAAATACCTATGGGTTTCGGGCTTGATATTTAATATGACAACATCTATTAATTTGTTAGTTCAATTTGTTTGTTTTATAAATTAAATAATTAATTTTTATAAAGTTTAATTGGATAGAGTTTGTAGTTAGTACATATTTAAATTACAGAGACTCTACGCTAAAAGGCTCTATATTTTACTATGCTAAAAGACTCTATATTTTACTATGCTAAAAGGCTCTAATTGTCATGCTAAAAGGCTCTATATTTTACTACACTAAAAGACCACTATTCTTTAAGCAAATAAATAATCTAAACTAAATAAAAACAACAACGGTATGAACATAACATTCACGAAATTACATATAAAACCGTAAAAGATATTTGTGAACAATTTTATTAACAATAAAAATTATTTCTCAACTTTTAACTATTTTTTTAAAACAATAATAATTTAATTCGGGTAAAAATAACATACAAATTTAATCGCAAGCATAACACAAATCAATGTGGAAACACATTCAAGAAAATAAATATGCATACGCTCTACGAGTTTCGACATAAACTAAATCGAAATACCTCGATTTGTTTTTTTAAAATATCGAAAATTTCAAATTTTTACCCCAAAAGAAGGAATCCACAACAATCGAAGGCTTGGGTTGTATGCGAGACCTACGCTCTTCACTTTTTGTGTGACGGGTGGGGCCCAAGAATATATTTTTTTAATCGAAGGGGGGACCAACAGAAATGGTGGGGGGGGGGGTTTAAAAATGTTCACTGGTTCTGTCGTGGGGAAGAAGGAGGGGTTATATTTTTTTAATAGGAAAACGCAGTATAATACTACATTTTCCTTAAGCGTAGTACTATACTGCGTTTTCCTATAAAAAACAAATAATTAAATAAAATGCAGTATAATACTGCATTTTACTTTAGCTGCTAACTTTTCATTAAAGTAAAACGCAGTATTATACTGCGTTTTAGCTAGAAATGTAACTTTTTTTAACTGTATAAACGTATTTTATGTCCAAAAATCCATTATTTCAGTTTGGACTCGTTCCAAACCTCCTATGAACCCAGTCGATTATGGATTCTTTATTAGCCTTTTCGTCAGTACTTTGATCACTAGGAACAATAGGATTAGCCTTAGCTAAGTTTCTATTATGTTGATCTTCCAAGACTTTCTTCACTGCTTCCTTCTTCACATGCTTAAGTTCTTGTTGATGACTTTCTCCCGCTGGTTTAGTAGTAGGATTAGGGCTTGAAGCTCCAATAGTTCCTTCTTTTTCTTTCTCATAGCCCTTCTTAGATTGATTTCCCCCATGTTTCTTCTCCTTACCATTGCTATGATCTTCACCTTTGCCTTCAGTAATTTGTAGAATAGGTCGATGACCTTCTTCAACATCTAATGTATTAAACTTGTTCTTGGTTGCTATTTCCTCAAGTTTGGTCTCCCGTTTACCCTTGTCAGCTTCCTTACCTTGTTTGTTATCAACAATGTAACCCCTATTTGTCACACCTCCTTTTTCTCACTACACCCCTGGAAGAGGGTATAATAAAGAGAGTTTTTCCACTTAAAAGACAATCAAAACGGGATCTATTTATATTAGAGAATTAGAGCCACCACTTGGGATAGTTTATGGTGTCCTAAGTCACCAGTTGAATCCCGAATCAAGGAAACGATTGACTCTGTTTAACAGTCGACGAACCAGAGATCCGAGTAAGGAATTCTGTTAACCCGAGAGAAGGTGTTAGGCATTCCTGAGTTCCGTGGTTCTAGCACGGTCGCTCAACTGTTATTATTGGCATAATTATCTGATTTTAGAAACAATTTTAAACCTATGTGCATTTTAACATTTTAACCGCTTTTATTCATTTTGAAGAAGATTTAATGTCGTCTAAAATATGTCTTTGGATCACGCCACATGAAATGCACCCGTAATCCGAAACACATCTTATTCAACATTATAAGGACTTGGATATGGGTCACATGGAATGCACACCCGACTTTAGGAAACTAATATTATTAAAGTACGCGCCTAAAGCAACTACGCATTTGCAAGATGTGTAGTTCCTAATTCATTGATTGTGGGCAAAGGGCCCAAGATTATGGAGTACTTTTACTAAGTTTCAAGCGCATTCCCTCTTAAGCTCCTAATTTCATATATTTGACCAAGCCCAATTCCTAAAGGATGTGAACAAGTTAATTACTAATGGCTCGGCCTCTTCCCAATTCCCATGACACAATTCCAAAATAATTTCATGTTCATCACAACCGACCAAAATAAAGTGACAATATGCAAGAATCTAGAACAATTAAAGAAATGAGAATCAGGAAATGTGAAACGAAACTTAGCAAACAATAAAAGTGAATCTGAGCCATTCCAAGACTTTCAAACAACCCAATTAGCTCATTAGCTGTTGCATTTTATCTTTGGAGCTAAAATTAAGACTAAGTTAACTACCTACATTGCCACACATCTCATTCATCTTGTTATCTGCCCAGATAATTCACAAAGCACGCAAAAGAATTGATCGTCCAAAGCAGTGGACTACTCTTAGCACAAGGAGGATTAAACAATATGACTGAACATTGGTATAAATGTGAGAGGATTTTCATATTACTGTATCGAACATGTCACGTGAACAAAAAAAAGTACCACATATGAGACATTAAATCTGCAGACTCTCTATGGTTGAAACACTCTTGAGCTTAATTAGAAATTATTGATGTTAAAAGCATGAGATCCTTAATTCAATTGACTAACCTTTCAAGGTTGTTCTCTGCTTATTCCACTTCAAGCCTAACATAGAGGGAGAATCAAGATCTCATTTTACATGAATGCTACTTCAGTTCGTTCACGGCTAGAAGAACCTCACAAGTATTAACAGACCACAGATAAGAAAACGACGGCAAGTCTCAATAACATCCAAAGCCAGCAAGGCTGGAATTATAAAATACATACTAACAACACCACAAGGCAACAGTCAGAATAGATTGTACCCGGATAATAAAGCAGTAACTATGAACAACAGGATTTTTCTTCCATTCTCACATAAGTGCTTGAGACATCAAAATTACATTAATGAAGAACACGTTAAAAGGAACGGACCTGAGACAAACTTTCCAAATGCAATCTGAAGATGTTTAATTACAGAAAACTCGGACAGCGACAACAACCTCGACGAAAAACTTTTACCTCGACCAATCACCACTGAACCAACTAAGCAGCAATAAAACTCAAACAAAACTCCATGACCGGACTTGAGTCAAGTTCTATTAAAATCAGAAGGAACGAAACTCTGAAATTCACATGAACTCCTTAACAAATCTGAAAATCGAAATGACTGAAGCAACTATATCTCTGTGTTCTTTCGTGTGTATATGTGTGTATGTCTGAATTGTTATCAAAAAATCAGAGCAAAATGAGAGATATCGCCGCTGAAGGTTCTTCTCTAATGAATCTCGAGGTTTGGCTACTAAAGCTTAGAGATTAGGGCTGGAGGAATTGTTGCTTGCTCCATGAACGAAGGGCTACTGGTTGTCGGCGAATTCTGGTGGTGGAAGAAAGCTGGCGACGGGGGTTTATGTTCGTTTTGTCGCTGGTGTGTGAGCTCCTAGTTGAAAAAGATGAGGAGTCGATTAGGAAGGGGTGTGTGTTTGGGTGTTGGGCTGCTTCTCCTCAATTCTAAGGCGTTCCCTTTTAGGTCTTCTAGGTTAGCTCTTTATTAAAAGAAGATGTGTTTTTGGGCATTGGGCCGGGTCAGGCGGGTTTGGGCTTGGGTTATGTGGGAATTGGGTAGAAGAATCACACTTGGGCCATTGTATTTGCTCTTTGGGGTGGCCCAATATTAAAACCAGCCTTTTCTTTTGTTTTCTTTCTTTTTCTTTCTTTTCTTTAATTAATTAAAATCCTAAATCAATCTATCTTTGTAGAAATTAAAATTCTTTATTTATTTTACATTAAAACAACTAATTAACTTAAAAATAAAGAAAAAATGCTAATTTTAGAGACTAAAAGATAAATATGTAAAAATGACGATTTTTAGGATTTTTCTATGATTTAAAAATGTTAAAAATGCATCAAATGCAAATAAACAAAGAAAAATTCCTAAAATTAATAAAAATTATTTTTTGTCTATTTTTTAGGAGTTATTTTCATGTAGGGCAAAAATCACGTGCTCACACTATTATCCCGTTGATATTTGTTCTTCCTTACTTGTATCCATTCCTGCTTGGCATGATTAGTATGAGGCTTACTAGCCACCTTTCCACTTGACAGAACCTTTTTTAAATTTGCAGCTGTACCAACACCTGAGCTAAGTCAGAGCCGCGGGTAACCCTCGAGAGACCCCCGCTGGATCGACGTATCTTGCAGATCCCCAACAGAGAAGCCGACACTGAACGAACGGAGTCATCGTCCACATGGCGCGAACGGAAGAAACGATTCGAGGCACAACGTATCTCGCAACAGCAAGGTGGTGGCCCAAAGACGACAAATTCGAGGAACCCCCAATGATACCAGATTCAACGAAATGCAACCGTCAAGGAGACCTTGCCCGATAAAGTTCGATTTCAACGTTGAAGTTCCAAACATAGTGGTCACCAAAAGTAAAGCCGGGAGCTCTGCGTGGATCGGACCTATTCGACAAAAATCCCTCCAAGGAAACAAGGCCCACAAAGAGAGTCATGAAATGTTCGAAGTTACAGACCCAAGAGAGCAACAACTACGCCATCCAACAGAGGTGACCACAAAGCATCGCCAAGCAAGCGAACCCCGATCCAGCTCAACGGACCAAGAGAAATCGAATGGAGCAAAACCGGCAAAGCTGCCGCATATTTTCACAACCGTTAAAGCATGGCAGCACCCCGCTAAGATCCGTAGAACGTATAATGCACGTTCCCCTCGCCAGAAAAGGACGATCTCGGGGAGTACTCCCCGAGGATACCCTCTCGTTTGAGGAAAAAGGATGCCGAGACTCCACCTCGGTATCGCACTAACGTATTGGTAATCCCTTCTTTCGTTCGAGCTCATTTTCAAATAAAACATACATTAATGACCAAAGTTGTACCAACAATGTTGGGCCAAATCCAATAGGACAGTCCGGACCAATGTCGCCCTCGTGCCGGACCGCTAATATGTCCCCAATGGCGGTTGTCACAACATCCAAACTGCTCCACTTACGTAGCCCTCCCGAGCTCAGGCTAATACATTAGGTAACGAAGGATGCAGACGCTTTGTACAGACAACAGCGAATACGTCGCCCGGAACACGACCACGACCCTACTCCTCCAAGGGTGGGAAATCCCATGACAGATACGAAGCCAAAGTATCTGGCTAGAAGCGACAGAAGGAGATTCCTCGACTTACATCCATGACTGGTGTTACCCTAAAACGAGGTCAGAAGGTAAGAGCATTCGCATCTTCAGCTCAGCCTAGCCGGACGAGGAATGCGACAGCCGAGGGGCATACTCTCAGGAACGCAACATTTTATCATTTCCCTTTTTCTTTTCTTGTTGCTAATCTGGACGCAGGCAGGCAACGAAGGCATTCAGTAGTTCTGGATCTCGTTCGAGGATCCAAGGCCACCATGGGGCCGCTCGACATTCTTTCCTCGATTGGGTTTCTATTAGGAAGAGGGTTTCGCCAACAAGATTATTAACAGGACTGCACGTCCCCAGGGAAGGGACCCAACAAGTCCATGATCTCTCTCTCTATTTTCCAATATGGAACCATACAGGCACATCGGATAATCAGGAGGGTCACACCCATGTAGACTAGACTCGCGACAATAGAACAAACATGTACTTTACAACTTATATTTTTTCCAAGTAATAAAGAGTATTTTTCGAGCATTCAATGCCTCAAACAAAAATATTTCGGCTTATCCTCAGCAAAAAAACCTCTACATCAAATACATCCCGAGACCCTCGGAGACTTGATTAATTCGGCACCATTGCAACCTCAGGGTCGAGGTCTCGGGGTCACAAAGCCCTCGCGATATGGCCCTAAGACTATGAAAGGCGGTATTCAGGCCTAGAATGATCCGATATATTCGGAGACTCACCATGAGCAATTTGACAACTTGCACGACCCAGGCTCGGAACTCTGGGCTCACCACGCCTCCAGAAAATAGCTCCGAGCTCACGAGAAGCTATCTTCAAGAGAACTCGATAACTCGGAGACTATCGCCAATTGCCACGCACTGGAAAATCCAAAATTGTAAGACCCTAACAGGAAGCCTCGACAAAACCAGATCTATTCTCCCTAAACTGTAAGACCTCAACAGGCATGATAAACTGTAAGAACTCAACAGGCATGATAAACTGTAAGACCTCAACAAGCATGATAAACTGTAAGACCTCAACAAGTATGATAAATTGTAAGACCTCAACAGGCATGGCAAACTGTAATACCTCAACAGGCATGAAAAATCCCGCAGTTTAGGCTACACGCCGCATTTGTAAGAATCCCTAAAAGGCATAACCTCGGTGTGGATGCCTAAAACTACTTCTCGGGATAAAAAATGGCCCCGGCCAAATGCATACGACTACGTTCGGAACGACTGCTACAACCCAAAAACGTGACTCGGGGATGCCCGACTATTGCTAAAAAATCCTCTGAATCTACTTCGGAAAGAACCGGTTAAAACACAAGCTTCCCTCAACAGGCAAAAAATGAGTCCTAACCATGTCGGCTCCAAAATTGAAAAAGCATTTATCTACTCGACCTATGGGCTATAAACCTTCCGAGGTGCTCAAAACATCACCAATTATGACTTGAAATCGAGGTTCTTTTAGAACCGACGACGGGTCAGGCAAAATAATCAATAAGACCTTAACGAGAGGAAAACAAAGCCTACAAAAGCCTCTAGGCCTCACATCAAACATTGTAAGTGCCATTGTCGCCGGCTAAGCAAAGCCTCCAAGATTCACATCGAAAGGTCTCTACGACCATCAAATTGAAAATTGACAACTTGAGGATTAAAGAGAGATCAAATTGTAACCCTATTCGGAGATCGGATCCAAAATAGTTAAACTAAGCAAAGCCTCCGGGCCTCATATCAGAAGGTCTCTACGACCAAACAACGTAAGTGCCATTGTCGGCGGCTAAGCGAGCCTCCAGGACCTATATCGAAAGGTCTCTACGACCAAACAACATAAGTGCCACTGTCGCCAAATAAGCATACATCCGGGCTCATACTGAAAGATCTTAATGACCAAATAGCAGAAAGGCTACCACCACTGGTCAAAAGCCTGAATAAGATTCCAGGGTCAATTACAGCCTGAGTCGTAATGCGACACAGAGACTGGACAAAGAAAATCGCCAAACGCCCAAGTGCGAGAAACGAAAAACACTATCGCCAACCGAAGCCCCTGAAAGGATCAAAGGCCAATTACAGCTCGAATCGCAACTCGACTCAGAGACTAAACCCGAGGGAAATTCAATCACCATACGCCTAAAAGCACGGCCCTAACGACGCTATCAACAGTCGCGACAAATCCCTAAGCCACGTGCCTGCAAAAATGCTTCGGTCCAGGAGCACATAGGGACATCACCCTCCGCCCATGAAATATGGGAAAAAGCTAGAAGGCCGATCGGAGTTCGAGCCATAGCACAGCTCAGGGACCGACCCCACAAATCAATCTACACAATAAAGAGCAACGATAGAAAAAGGTACAAAAGGAATAACGCTTTGAAATTATCCTTACATTACATACGACATAAACATTCTCCATCTAAAGGCACGCTCTGCGTGCGCCGTATACCAAGATACAAAATAATCAAAGCTATACTTTGTGCCAAGAGGCTACAACCCGTCAAGATCAGGTTCTGCAACACCCACGAAGAGTGACCGAGCATCACGCTCGTCCACCCTTGCTTGAGCCAATTCCTCCAAGAGGATAAAGCCTCTCACTCTAATTTCCTAGAACACTTCTCTCCAATTTGGCAACGAACATATTCCTCGATCCTCTTCTCATGATCAAGGGCTTGCCTCAACTCGGATTAGGCATCAGTAGCCTCCCCTATACAAACCGCCATCTCTTGATCCGCCCTAGTTCGGCTCAGTGCCATTTTCGCCCGAGCGTCAACTATCTCACCCCTGAACTTCGAGAGTTCCGACTCCAATTTCTCGATCATATCCGTTTGAACCTTTGCGTTACTTCGAGACAAGTTGAGCTGGGCCTCGAAGGCAGGAATCTTGGCTGAAGTACTCGCCTCCTCCAAAGCTTGAGCCCACACCTGGCCCCTTAGTTCCTCGCAGGCTGCCTTGACACGGTTCACCTCACCCTTGAGGTGCTCTACGACCTCTGTCTTTTTTTTTTGCAGCTAAAAAGGCAAGAAGAAGTTAGCCTTGAAAATTAAAGGGAAGCAAAGAACACACTACAGGAAGTTACATGCTCCACCAAATAGCTCTCATAGTTCGAGTCCCGATACACCTCATATCGCCAATACTACAGCTCAACTTCTTTCTCCTTGCAAAGAAGCCTAAGGGATCCTCCCTTATCCCGAACCCTCTTGAACTTGGCCTTTTGACGAAGCAACTCGGACTTGAGCCTATCACAGGCCTGCATAGGAAAGATTCAGTGAGGGGAGAAAGATGCAGGGCATGAGAGAATTATGCGCGAAATTACCGCAAAACGAAGATGGCAAGCTTTCCTCAAATCGGAACACACTCCTGATAATGCCGCTCCCGCAACTCCGGAAGAACCGGCTCCGGGCACAACATACTCATTCAAGGGAGTCGCTCGCCGAGAAACAGGTAACTCAGGGACGGCCAGCTCGAGTGATGCCCCGCCCTCAGAAATGCAAGCCTAACCAGCACCTCTAGAAGCTCCTTCACATAATGGGTCCCGGACCCTCTTGCTGCTACCGTCTCTCGCTCAGAGGCCGACGACTCCAACTCCTCTCCTGGAAAGTGCTATCTAGCCTCGAGAAGCCGCCTAATATCTAACAAAACAACGCATCTAGCACAGATGACAAGAAAAAATGCCACCTCAGGAACACATTGGTAGAAAAGAAAATCTACATACGCACATACCTTGATGATCCACTCCCCACCTGATTCGAGACATAACTCGCCACCTGCGTTCATCACAAGACGAATGGGTCACCAGTGTCCGTACCCAGCCGCGCATATTGTAAACTTGGCTCGACGAAGTTGCTACAACAAAGGGAATAATACTGATTACTTCGCTGATTTTCGCTATAAACAAAAACTGAAGGAACGACAAAGCACCGCACTTACGCGCATAATTCAACCCTTCGGGGAATGGCAGGAACTCCATGGGGATGACATTGGTCGTCCTAACTAGGACAAACCAACTGGCCCACCCATGATCTCCACCTTCATCATCGTCAACAACGAAGGGCGTGGGTGAGCGATTCTTCAAGGTTAATAGTCCTCGATGGTGGAAAGGACGATACAGCCTGATGAGATGATCAAGCGTGAACTCAAGTCCAGCTTTCTCCGCGAAAAATCTCATCATCAGCACCGTCCGTCAAAGCGACGGATGAATTTGCGCCAAGGTAACCCAATACCTCAGGCAAAGGTCGAGCACAACCTTATCGAGAAGGACAAATGCAAAAGGGTATAAGTACACACTCAAAAACACATCAGCAGAGTCCGTGATGCTTTCATGAGGGGAAATCACCCACAGTGTCATCCCCTTGCTCGAACCGCAATATCACCTCGCCATCTCCAGGTATTCCTCTCTCATCAGGTATGTCGTCTCCAGAGCGAAGCCCTTCGACCCTCCAACACTGGGAATGGCATTCCCCGCCTTTTGCCTTAGCGGGTCGGAAGTGGTCGCCATAATTGAAGCAGTACTAACAAAATAAAGTAAAGAAATGCAGACACTTTTCGCACTTTAGAAGATAGGGAAACCTATGTCGAGATGGGAGAATAGCTGCCCAAAAGTAGCAAAGTCTTGCAAAGAAGCCGAAGCTACACCTCTTATATACAAAAGACAGTGGCTCCGATCTCCAAAACTCGAAGAACCCCCGAGGAAGCACCCCGCATATAAGTAAACTCCTCGAACGGAAGCCAAACTTACACTCTTTTAAAGAGTTGTCCACATCAAAATCAACAGGACCCACCGAGGCATCCAAGGATGACCTTCATCCGGGGTATCGTTCCCAAAGGCCCCAAAATTTGATGTAAGATCTCCGAACAGACCAGTAGGCTCCGACAGCTCGAGCTTATCTGACCGGTCCCGCATCAAGCTAGATGAACAAGAAAAAAGAAAGCGGGAAAGAGCCTTGCCAATCAGCTGGGGATCGAAATAAGCTACAACGGCCTACAAGTAGTAGGAGGCATTTAAAAATCCTAAAAGGCATGGAAGCGGACAAACGCCGAAGGAAAAGTAGAAATCTATCTCGTATGGCCCAAAATGGGCCATTTACGCTCAAACCAATAAGGTCTCTGGGGTACCCAAAGACGGCCTACATCTGGAGCAGTGCCCTCAGAGGCCCTGGAACCCAATGCGCGATCTCCGAACAACTCAGGAGACCCTTGCGAGCACCAGCCCATCAGATCGACAATCCAAGGGGCGACAATGAGATCGGAATGAGCCCATATCAATCAGCAAAAAATCAAAGCAAACGCGCACATCCAAAATTAATATTAGTGATCAGCAACACAAAAAAATACATCTGAAAAGCCTCGATAGGCATAAAAGCGTAAGGAAATAGAGAAAATTTGAAAGCAGAGGTCAACAAAGTTTATTTCTCATTTATGAAGTTTACAAAGTACAAAAATCCCTGAGGGGTCACAACGTTCGATTACAAATCCCCGGAGGGACATCACATACAAAGTACAAAAGCCTGCAAAGGGTTCCCGACACGGGTGCGACAAAAAAAATACTTGAGTAAAGGGCCTCAAAACCTACTCTACCCTCGAAGGAAGTATCTCCAGGATCGTCCCCGGAAGCCCTATCTCAGCTATCCACTTTGACACAGCCAAGGAAGAGCAACCAGGGAGCAAGAAAGGACGACGAAGCGCTACAACTCTCCGAATCTGGAGGACCCTCATTGGCCAAGAAAACATCGGATAGGGAGCAGGACGAACAATTCTCAGCCCTACTTGCATGGCTACTTTAAATACACTCAGCGAGCCGTGCAAGCTCCCGGCTCAGGACAAAGTTCCATGTCGAGCCAGGGTATGAAGGTGAGCAGCGGTGGATATTTCGAGCCCCCTTTTGATCAGGATGCATAATCCGAACAATCATCTAAGAAAAGGTGAAACCAACTCTCCATCCATCACCATCTAGAGCTTACGATAGCGGCAGTGGCCAACGTACATGTTTACGTTCGATGAAAGCAGACCCCGATAGAAGGCTTCAATGCGGCCCGGAGAATCCCCTCCAAACAGCTTCAAGATGGAAAGTTCCCATCATGGTACTCAAAGACAAAAGAAGAAGATGGGAAGGAAGAAGCAAACACACCAGCAAAAGTGTTGAGATGAAAGATTTAATGCCACAGAACGCCCTCATCTATAGAGGGGAAATAACATGGTCATCGATGCTCTGGAAGGTTGACCGACGGGTATAATTACTACCTTCTTGGAAAAATGAACCAACGTTAACAGTTTTGCCTCGAGGAGCGGAAGCGACAGGACATCGAGTAAAGACATGTGAGACACGCTGTCGGCTACGGAAGAATACGCTCTAATTTGAATTGTCATTATAGCGTTGCCAAAAGGAGCTCGAGGAGTTGAGCGTCAGAATCATTTCCCATCACTTCATCATGAGAAACGCGGAGACTATCTGTACACGGTAAAAATCAAAAGACTTGATTTTCGCTATCAAGACAATTCGGGAAGCCACCCTCGAGACCCTGAGGATGGAAGGCTATGATCGAGTTCTCGACCTCCAGGCTTATCGAGGTCCGAATCAAAAGAAGCAGGGTTCAAGGTCAGGGGCAGGAGAAGATGACTCTTGAGCGCATGGATACGCCTGACAAGGCTGGTCTATCTGTAACCTACTGAGATGACGAGCGATAGGCCGTCCCATCTTTCTACTCTTGTAAATAATATATACATATTGTATTGTGTCCCGTTGCCTATATAAGGGGGACTCACCCCACCTTGTAAAGGACTGATGTTTCTCCACTTCTCCAATAAGCAATAATATCTCTCTCTCTTTCTTTCTTCTAAATTATCAGTGTTCTTCGACCCCGAGGTCGCCCTAGCATTTTATTGTTCTTCAATTGTTCTTCGTCATTTAGCTCAAGATTGACGGTATAAAGCCTTGTATGCATATACTTATCTGTTATTCCCTTCCCGATTACCCTCGATAAGGTTACCTTCGATAGGCCCGAGGTAGGCTCTAGGCCTGGCCCCGAGCTAGGCTCTAGGCCTGGCCCGAGGTATCTATTGGCTTGTCCTAAGCCCGGGAACATCCCTTACTAGTTCGATTATCATTTTTGGCTAGCTCGATCTTTACTGTTTTTACTCCATGTTTAGCACTAATAACCCTTTCAAAATAGCTCGAGAATAGATCACGTATTTTTAGAATCCCGTTTACAAATTTAATTATTGTTACCATTTTCACGATAAACAACAAGCTTCCCATATGAAAATTTCCCAAAATCTGCAAGGTGAAGCCCTTGTTGTACGATAGATTACTTCACTTTTTGTTTCTTCCACTTCACAACTGGTTCTCCATGAAGGAACTCAATTGGTTTCAATGGTAACATAGCTAGGGTTTGCATGGGCGTATTTATAATAGTAGGGTTTAATAAAGTTGCATAGGTTTTAGGTGGATTAGGGTTTCTATTAGGTTTTGTAGAGGTTGGGAATGACTGAGAGGGGGAGGGAGGCGACAGACCAACCTTAGGAGGAGGCTGGCTACTGACTGTGGAAGCCATGAAGGGCAGTCACCGGCATGCAGTTGATCGCAAGGGAGAGGAGAGAGAAGAGAGGGTTTTTAGTCGTATAAAAGACTTCAGTAAGAAGGAAACTACTTTTTTTTAAGTTTTAAAAACTTCTTTTTTTTTGAATTTTCTAAAGAAAGATTTCTAAATAAGGAACTACCGGAATTTTTTTTTTGGATTTTTGAAAATTAGGGTCGGAACCGATGAGGTTTGCCTACGTATCTCAAATCCGGTGAGAATTAGACCCGCGTAGTTTGGACAATTTTGATGGAACAGGGGAAACATGGCACTTGAAAATTTTGGCACATTTTGAAATGACTTTTTTTTCCTTTTTCTTTTTTTCATAATTTCGGCAGAGTTTCATAATTTTCCAAATGCCTACCTCTCACTTTTTTTTGATTTTTTTTTGGTCTCTTTATTTTTATTTTCTTTCCCTATTCTAAAAGCCGGTCAACATGCAAGTTGAAGCAAATAGATGCGCAGGTAGCACGAAAGATGAATTAGGATTGTCTTTTTATTTTGGGTACACATGTCCTAGACGGACCCAACCCCTGTGTTTTATCCCAAAAGTCAGATGCACGTGATGCAAATAAACATACATACTAGGGATCCGGCATGAGGCTTTGTTATTCTAGGTTTTGAAACCTAGATGATTGTTCTAAACCTGGCTTACCCGAGCGGACAGCTTGAGCCGACGAGGGGCAGAGTACCGGGAATATAAAAGCTTTACCGACTTTGCGACATGTCCGAACTTTATTCTAAAATTGGGATATGACTCTAACAGAAAAGAAGTCACACGAAGTGCACACTTCCCAAATGATTTAGAAGACTCATGGAGAAGAGGGTTTCGTAACAATTTATATACAGTTCAAACAATATCAAAGCGATAAAAAGCGGCGTTTAGCACATTAATCTCAAACATGTAAAAATGAGATAATAAATAAATCCAAATATAAAACTTGATTTTTAAGCTCGAATTTTGTACCCTGAACCAGAAGTTCTGGGTTCTTCTCCCCAGCAGAGTCGCCAGAGCTATCACACCTACTTTTTACCACACGAGAGGGCATATAAGAGAGTTTTTTCAATTAAAGTGTCATTATTTGAAATGGGACTATTTTATTTATTTTAAGAGTCGCCACTTGGGATAAATTATTTGGTGTCCCAAGTCACCAGTTTATTTTAAAATCTCAAATCGAGGAAAATCGACTTTATTTAAAAGTCTGCAAAACCAAAAATTCTAAGTAAGGAATTCAGTTAACCCGGGAGAAGGTGTTAGACATTTTCGGGTTCCATGGTTCGAGCACGATCGCTTTAACTATTAATAATTGGCCTAATTATCTGTTGTACTACACGTTTTAAGCCTAGTATGCATTTTTAACTTTATAACCACTTTTAATTATTTTAAACCGTTTTTAGGATTTATGAAATTATTTCTTGAACAAGTTACGATTGTCGTACACTTGCCGTTTTGGAACACATTGCAAACTACGCAACATGAAATGCACCTGCGATTTGCGACATGTTTATTTTAATATGATTCGAAGTTTTTATGATCAGGTCACATAAAATATATACCCGAATTGGAGATTATGTATCTCGACCATGCCACGGGAAACATACCCATAGCCGTGATAATTTATTTAATTAATGTGCCTAAAGTAAGCTACAATATTCATGATTGTTTTCCTAAGCTTTGAAAATATTTGGGTAAGCAGGTTCCTAAGATTTGAACTAGCAGATAATGCATTCAAAAGAGCAGCAAAAAAAAAAAGGCTCACAGATTAGTAGCTTTTTTGGATCTCATACATCGTAAATCAAGCAAACGCTACAGTACATATATGATCCACATTCTATATAGCTTTTTCTTTTCAAGACCAAATGAGCATAATCTTTGGGAATAACCACAGGCTAGTAGAACTAAACTCTAATATCAGAGGCGCAAAAAATATAGAGCACATAGTGTAAAGATTGCCTTTACGATGGAAAAGATTTCAGTTGTGAATCTTTCAAAATCACTTGTGGGGCATGTTTAGCACAATTCACAATTCAAAGTTCCAAAAGACAATAGTACCAATTCCAACATACTCTCGGTAGAATTCGCTAACAGCTCCAAGCTTTAGCATTCACATACATAACAAATAAGTAGCAATTATCAATAATGAGTAATGAGGAATTTGAAAAATACCAACTAGAAAGAACAACTCTAACTTAATTAAGGAGTATAAAGCATTGCACAAATATTTTGTTCATAGGTCCTAAAAAGCACATTGACCAATGTTGCAACCTTTTTTTTAATTTAAAAAAAAAATAATCTAGGTTGAAGGGTTAGGTCCCTACAGCTTTGGCCCTTTAGATCTTCAATAAAAGACTAAAAAACCAAAACTTTCAAGATTATAAATAAAATTCATTAAAGTCATCTCAGATTTACAAGAAAATAAATAACTCCCAACAATAAATAATGGAAAAAGCAGTCTCAGATGCTCTCTAAAAGTAACAAACAACTAAAGCTTAGCAACAACAGATATGAGCTAAAGATAAAGAAAATAACCTTAAAAACAAAAGAAACAAGAACAACAAAACGAAAGGGAAGAGTAAGTAAGATGAAAAAAGGGGTTTCAAGTTTATACAAAAAGTTCCAAGTTTTTCAAGAATTCGATCAACCTAAGTCTTTAGAGGAAAATGGGGTTTTGAAACTTACTTAACTGAGAGAGCAAAATATTCCAAATAGCGACAGGACTACAAATCTGGATATATTTTTTAGTAGATCCAGCAAATACTGACGAACAATAGCCTTTTGAACCCAATATATGTGGAACTAAAGAAATAAAATACGAGAAAAATTTGAAATCTTCCTTTTTATTGTTATATTTTTTTGAAATTTCAGATTTGAGAATAATGGTTTGAGCTCTTCCTTTCTTTATCAGTGTGGCTTTTTGGATGGGAATCAAGGGAGAGAGATCGTGAGAGAAGATGGAAGATGGAGGGGATGCTCGTTCTTTTTTGTTCAAGAGCGTCGCTCCTCTTGAGATGAGTCTGTTCTTCATTTTTTGAAATGGGGGGGGGGGGGGGGTTGTCTATCTGATGTTATTTTTTGCCTAGGTCCTTTTAATGTGATTAGGTCTAGGAATTTAAGGGGAAAAAAATGGGAAAATGGAAGATTGGGATGGGGTTTAAAAGTTAATTTGGGCCATTTTAGAAATTGGCCCAATTTCAAATGAAACAAGACAAAAAATATATTCTTCCTATTTTTATTTTATTTATTTTTATTCTTTTTTTCCTTTGATTTTAAATTTTAATTAAATTAATTAAGATCCTAAATCAATTTATTTTTGTAAAAATTTAAAAAAATTATTTATTTTTAACATTAAAATGACTAATTAACTTAAAACTAAAGAAAAAAGTCTAATTTAAAGACTAAAATCTAAATATATAAAAATAACCATTTTTTATGATTTTGGCTTAATAAAATTAATTCTTAGATGCAATTGAACCTAAGATGCCATGAAATAGAAACGTGAAATTTTTTATGATTTTTTCTATGATTTTAAAAATATTAAAAATGAATGAGATGCAACGAAATAAAGAAAACTTTTAAAATTCCTTAAAAATTACTTTTTGTTTATTTTTAGGAATTATTTCCATGCGGAAAAAAAATTAGGTGCTCACAGAGGATCACCATGGACTTCGTAGTTGGACTCCCACGGACTTTGAGGAAGTTGGATGCCATTTGGGTGATTGTGGATCGACCGACCAAGTCCGCACATTTCATTCCCGTGTGTCCTACCTATTCTTCGGAGCGGTTGGCGGAGATTTATATCCAGGAGATTGTTTGTCTGCATGGTATTCCAGTTTCGATCAGTTCAGACAGAGATACTCAGTTCACATCACAGTTCTAGAGGGTCGTACAACATGAGTTGGGTACTCAGGTGGAGTTGAGCACATCATTTCACCCCCAGACGGACAGACAGTCCGAGCGCACTATTCAGATTCTTGAGGATATGCAAAGTGCGTGTGTGATGGAGTTTGGAGGTTTTTGGGATAAGTTCTTTCCACTGGTGGAGTTTACCTATAATAATAGCTACCAGTCCAGCATTCAGATGGCACCGTATGAGGCCTTGTATGGTAGGCAGTGTAGGTCCCCGGTGGGTTGGTTCGAGCTGGGCGAGGGTGGATTATTGGGCACAGACATGGTTCAAGACGCCTTGGAGAAGGTTAAGGTGATTCAGTATAGACTTTGCACAGCCCAGTCTAGATAGAAGAGTTATCCAGACCGGAAGGTTTGTGATGTTTCTTATATGGTTGGAGAGCGGGTCTTACATCAGGTTTCGCTTATGAAGGACATTATGAGATTCAGGAAGAAATGGTAATTGAGACCGAGGTTTATTGGTACTTTTGAGATATTGAAGTGTGTTGGGTAGGTTGCTTATGAGCTTGCCTTACCTCCTAGCTTGCTTCATCTGGTATTTCATGTTTTGATGCTCTGGAGGTATCACGGTGATCCGTCGCACAAGTTGGATTTCAATTCAGTCGAGTTGGACAAGGATCTATCTTATGTTGAGGAGCCAGTGGAGATATTGGATAGGAAGGTTTGAAAGCTAAGGTTAAACAACATTGCATCTGTAAAGGTTCAGCGGCGGGGACATCCGGTCGAGGAGGCGACCTGGGAGACTGAGCAGGATATGTGCAGCCGTTACCCTCATCTTTTCACAACTTTAGGTATGTAACTCTGCTTGTTTGAGGATGAACAAATGTTTAAGTGTAGAAGGATGTAACGACCCGGCTAGAAAGCTGAATTAAGCTGCGGAGCTCCAAAATACAATATGAATATGCCCACAAGCCCAAAATCACCCAACGGAGCTAATAGAACAAACAGAATTCCATTCCGAGGCCGCCTTTACACTTCTCTGACCATGGTCCAAATTCTAATGATTAAACTCTCATTTAGGGACTAAGTGTTCCAAAATATTCTGAAATCCAAAACGAATCCTCCCGACAACTCACAATAGCATAAACAAACATGGGGAAAATAACTAATAGGGAAAGCAGTTTCCGATTCGATAGTGAGTTTTTGATATCTAGGTCGGAATAGAATTCCGGAGGTTAGAGTAGGTCCGTTGTGTCATTTGGTACATGTGTGCAAAATTTCAGGTCATTCGGACGAGGTTTGATAGACTTTTTGATCGAAAGCAGAAATTGGAATTTTTTGAATCCTTAGGCTTGAATCCGAGGGTATTTTGATGATTCAATATTGTTTTGAGTGTTCCGAAGGTTGGTACAAGTTTAAATAGTGGTATTTGACTTGTTCATATTTTTTGTTGAGGACCGGGGGCCTCGGGATGATTTTAGAAGGTTGTCGGAAGAATTGGGAGTTTATTGGAGCAGCTTCAACTGTTGAACATCTGTCATAACCGCACCAGTGGATTGGGGACCGCAGGTGCGTGATCATAAAAGCGTGAGAGAAGCCGCAGATGTGGCCATGCGCTAGAGGATTAGGAGTCGCAGGTGCGGGTGCTTTATCGCACCTGCGAGATGGTAGATGCGGTAAGTGGAGCGAAGGTGCGGCTAGTGCAATAAGTGGAGCACAAATGCGGTAAGTGGGACAATAAGTGCGGGTCCGTAGATGTGAGGAAATGGTCGCAGGTGCGAAAATCCTGGGCCAGAACCTCTATAAGGTTTCTATCACGATTTTGCCTATTCTTTCACCATTTTTATCTGAGAATTGAGCTTTTTGGGAGGTTTTTGAGAGAGGATGCAAGGGAGCTTCAAGAAGGTAAGACTTTTGGAACCCAAACCCGTTGATATGGTATTATTCTACTGATTTAGCAAGAAATTTATGGAAAATAAAGGTTACAATTGGGAGTTTAGGGTTTGAAATTGGAGACTTGGATTTGGGGATTTGAGGGGTTGTTTGTGGTCTGATTTTGATGTATTTGGTATGCATGAACTTGTGAGAGTGTAAGGATTTTAGTTTTGTAAATTTTATCTGATTCCAAGATGTGGGCCCCGTGGACTTTTTGGGCGATTATCTTGATTTCGCGTGTTGCTTCAAATTAATTAGTGAAATTAGTTAGTTGAAGTTATATTAACATTATGCAATTTATTTGAATAGATTTTGGCCATTTAGATTCAGGTACTCATGGCAAGAACGTGATATCGAGTTGATTTAGCTGGTTCAAGGTAAGTGTCCTGCCTAACCTTGTGTCGGGAAACTCCCCTTAGGATTTTTGTATTGTTGATATATGAAATTCCTTGTACGTGATGTGATGAGTGCGTACATGTGCTAATTGCTGAAAATCCTATTTTATTAAGTAACTATAATTGTATTTTTCTTCCTTGTTCTACATTACTTGTAATTTAAGCCTACTGTTAAATTAGGGAAGCATGTTTAACTGACGTAATTGCTTTACTTGCTCAAACTGCTTTGTTTGAATTTTGTGTAGCATGCTAGGTTAGAAATGTCTGTTTTTCCTTAGTATGAAATTAGATAGAGTTCAATATTCTTCGTGATGCTGTTGTGTGTTTACTTTGGGACTACAGAATGATATCCCGGGAGACCCCCTGCTTGTTTATTTTGGGACTACAGAATCGGTATTTCGGTAGATCCCCGTGCACATTTATGGTTGGGACTATGGGACAATACCCGGTAGATTCCCCATACTAGATATTTACCTTGGGACTACGGATTGGTATTCCGAGAGTTTCCCTTGCACATTTACGTTTGGGAATACGGGACGGTATCCCGGGAGATCTTCTGTTGCTATTGATGTGTACTGAGTTAGATTCTTTCTGTGATTTTTTTCGTTATATACTATTAGCACTTTAATTATATTGACGTATTCTATATTATTTTACCTTGTTTTATATTATGACTGGTAGGGCCCTGACCTTCCTCGTCACTACTCAACCGAAGTTAGGCTTGGAACTTACTGGGTACCGCTGTGGTGCACTCATGCCATTTCCTGCATATGTTTTTCGTGTGCAGATCCAGATTCTTTGACTTAGCCCTACTATCCTTGAGGCGAGGCAATTCTTTAGAGACTTCGAGGTATATATGCCAAGTTCGTAGATCGAGGAGTCCCTCCCCATTATCTATTGTAGTTATAGCCATTCTGTATTTCTTTGATTTAGACATTATGGAGTTAGAGCACTAGTGGTATTCATAGGTTGTGATTTCATGATATTCCGAGTTTCGGGAGATCTTTTAGTTGAGAGTGTATTTTTATATACCGAGCGACATCTTAAACGTTTTCATTATCTTTATCCGCAGTTTCTACAATTTTTATCTATTATTTCTTTTTCCGCAAATTGTTATGCTTTCCTATTCGCAATGACTAGGTGCCGTCACGATAGTTCACGGAGGGCGAACTGGGGTCGTGACAGTTTTCATATTGCTAAAACTTTAAAGATACAAGTTCTTCGACGATAATAGCGATTTATGAAAATTCCCCTTCAAAATTAACTCTAAACAGCTGACAAACATCCATTACAAGGAATATGGTTGTATGTTATGAACTCTAATCAAGAGTGGGGCTTGGTGGAGCATGAATATACAACTTAGGCATGCATAAGATGCAGCAAATGGGCTAGATAGCTCGATAAAAGATTAGCAGGTCGTGAGTGAGAGTTTACTTAAAATTATAAATAAAAGGAAAGCAAGAACAAGATAGCATTTGATCGAAGAACTTGTATCTTTAAAGTTTTAGCAATATGAAAACTGTCACGACCCCAGTTCGCCTCCGTGAATTATAGTGATGACACCTAGTCTCTACGACTAGGTAAGCCTAACAAATACGGAAAAGAAATAATTTGCAGAAAGAAATATATTAAAAACCAAAATAACAAATGGAACAGCATTTAAGATGATGCCTGGCATCCAAGCTAAGAGATTACATATGAAGCTCCAACTCCCAAATGTCTATCAACAAGGAAAAATACAGAAGGGCTATACTAATACTGAGAATAGAAAGGGACTTTTTGGTCTGCGAACGCGGCAGATATACCTCGAAGTCTCTACGAATATCCTTGCCTCAAGTGTGATACGACTGAGTGGAAGTACCTAGATCTGCACATGAAAAACATGCGCAAAAAGGGCATGAGTACACCACAACGGTACTCAGTAAGTGCCAAGCCTAACCTCGGTCGGGCAGTCACGAGGAAGGTGAGGGCCCTATTGAGTTTAGATGAAAAGCAAGGTAAAACAGTAGGATACGGTAATATAATTAAATGCTAACAATAAGGAGTAACACATGATAATAAAAATAACAACAACTATAACATAGACAAAATAGTCACAAAAGGAATACCGCTCATCACAGAGGTAACAACCAGGGATCTCTCAGTATCCCGAGGATCTCTTAATATCCTCAATATATGCTAGGGATCTCTTGGTATCCCAAGAATCTCTTAGTATCCTCAATATACATGCTGGGTATCTCTCGGTATCCCACACTTCAGTCCAAATCAATATACATGCAAGGGATCTCCCGGAATACAGTCTCGTAGTCCCAAAGTAAACACACAACAGCAACACGAAGAATACTCAATTAAATTCAACTTCATACCAAGGTAAAACATGTAATTCTAACCTAGCATGATACACCTAATACAAATAAGGTAGTTTGAGAAAATAAAGAAATTAAGTCAATTAGACATGCTTCTCTAAGCTAACAGCAAGCTTAAATTTCAAGTAATATAAGCAGGAAAGGAAAAAACACAATTAAAGTTACTTAATGAAAACAGGATTTTTCAACAATTAGCACAAGTACGCATTCGTCACCTCACGTACAAGGCATTTCAAATATCAATAATACCAAATCCTAATAGGAGTTCCCCCACACAAGGTTAGGCAAGTCACTTACCTCGAATCGGCTCAAAATCAACTCTAAACCACGTTCTTGCCACGAGTACTCGACTCCAAATGACCCAAATCTATTCAATTCAATTGCATAATATAAATATAACTTCAAGTAACTGATTCCACAAATAAATTCTAAGCTAATACGCGAAATTAGGTAAAATGACCAATGCCCTTCGGGGCCACATCTCGAAATCGGATAAAATTTACATTTTCAGGATCCTCATACTCTCACGAGTCTAACTATACCAAAATTATCCCAATCCAATGTCAAATTCCCAATCAAAACTCGAAATTTAGGTCTAAGAAGTTTCTCCAAATTTCCCCCCAATTTTCATCCCAAATCCAAAATTAAATGACAAACCTAAGATTAGATTATAGGAATACAACTAGAAAGGGATTAGGAATCGTTACCCACTAATTTCCTCTTCAAAATCCTCCCAAAATCGCCCACTCTCGAGCTCCAAATCAATTTTCTAACTTTTGAAACTAAACCCTCGAAATTCTTATTTTCTGCCTAGTAAATCCGCATATGTGGTCAAAAGTCCTGCTTTTGCACTACCACTTCTGGGGTTTTCACTAAAACCTCCATCTCCGCACCTGCAACTCGAATTCCACATCTCAGTCTCGCAGGTGCGGTAACCCTTCCGCTTCTACGGTCCCTGCTACCTTCACCTGTGGCCGCATCTGTGACTCTATGCACGCTTCTGTGAGTCCGAACTTTCGGTCCCCTAGCCGTAGCTGCGGTTATGACAGCAATGGAAAGCTTCAGCTGCCAAACAAAACTCAAAAACCCCCCGTTAACCATCTGAAACTACCTCGAGGCCCATGAGACCTCAACCAAAAGCACGAACAAGTCTTATACCACTATCCAAACTTATACCAATCTTCAAAACACCTCAAACAGCATCGAATAAACCAATTAACATCGGATTCAAGCCTAAGAACTTCAAAAACTCTCAATTTAAGCTTTCGATAAAAAAGTCTATCAAACCTCGACTGAATGACCTAAAATTTTGCACACACGTCATATTCAACACTACGGAGCTACTCCAACTTCCGGAATTCCATTCCGATCCTTGGATCAAAATCTCACTATCAAACCAAAAACTTCAAAAATTCAACTTTAGGCATTTCAAGCCTAAATAAGCTACGGACCTCCAAAACACAATCCGAACACGCTCTTAAACCCGAAGTTACCCAACGGAGCTAACGGAACCAACAGAATTCCATTCCAATACTATCTTCACACTGCTTTGACTGCGGTCCAAAATTATAGCTTAAGCTCTCTTTTAGGGACTAAATGTCCCAAAACACTCCGATACTCAAAACCAAACATCCCGGCAAATCAAAATAGCAGAAACAAGCACAAGGAATGCAATAAATAGGGGATCAGGGTGTTAATTCTTAAAATGACCGACCGGGTCGTTACAACCTCCTACACTTAAACATTCGTTTGTCCTCGAACGAGCATAGAGATAGACCTGAAGTAGTGAAAAGAAGAGGGTAACGGCTGCGCATATCCTGCTCGGTCTCCCAGGTCGCCTCCTCGATCGGCTATCCCCGCCATTGATCTTTTACTGATGCAATGTTCTTTGACCTTAGCTTTCGAACCTGCCTTTCTGATATCATCGCTGGCTCTTCAGCATAAGATAGATCCTTGTCCAACTAGACTGAACTAAAATCCTACACGTTCGACAGATCACCGTGATACCTCCAGAGCATCAAAATATAAAATACCAGATGAACTCCTGCCAAGTTGGGAGGTAAGGCAAGCTCATAAGCAACCTTGCCACCACGCTGCAATATCTCAAAATGACCAGTAAACCTCAGACTCAACTGCCCTTTCTTCCCAAATCTCATAACGCCCTGTATAGCGAAACCCGAAGTAAAACCTGCTCTCCAACCATATAGGAAACATCACGAACCTTTTGGTTAGTGTAACTCTTATGTATGGACTGGGCTGTACGGAGTCTATCTTGAATCACCTTAACGTTCTCCAAAGCACCCTGAACCAAGTCTATGCCCAATAATCTAGCCTCACCCAGTTCAAACCAACCCACCGGGGATCTACACCTCCTTCAATATAAAGCCTCATACGGTACCATCTGAATGTTGGACTAATAACTGTTGTTGTAGGCAAACTCCACCAATGGCAAGAACTGATCGCAAGACCCTCCAAACTAAATCACACACGCACAAAGGATATCCTCAAGAATTTGAATAGTGCACTCAGACTGCCCGTCCGTCTGAGGGTGAAATGACGTACTCAACTTCACTCGAGTACCTAACTCATGCTATACGGTCCTCTAGAACCGTGATGTGAACTGAGTACCTCTATCTGAAATGATGGAAACTGGAATACCATGCAGGCGAACAATCTCCTGGATATAAATCTCCGTTAACCGCTCTAAAGAATAGGTAGTACTCACATGAATGAAATGTGCGGACTTGGTCAGCTTATCCACATTACCCAAATGGCATCGAACTTCCTCAAAGTCCGTGGGAGACCAACTATAAAATCCATGTTGATCCTCTCCCACTTCCACTCTGGAATCTCCATCTGCTGAAGCAACCCACCCGGCCTCTGGTGGTCGTACTTCACCTTCTGACAATTGAGGCACTGAGCTACAAACCCAACTATATCTTTCTTCATCCGCCTCTGCCAATAGTGCTACCTCAAATCCAGGTATATCTTTGCGGCACCCGGATGGATGGAATACCGCGAACTATGGGCCTCCCCTAGAATTAACTCGTGAAGCCCATCAACATTTGGTACACAAACCCGACCCTGCATCCTCAATACCCCATCATCACCAATAGCCACATCTCTAACATCGCCATGCAAAACCTTGTCCTTGAGGACAAGCAAATGAGGGTCATCAAACTGACACTCCCAGATACTATCAAACAAGGAAGACCGAGAGACCACGCAAGCTAGAACCTGATTGGGCACCAAAACATCCAATCTCACAAACTGGCTAGCTAAGGCCTAAAAATCCATCGCCATGGGCCTCTCTACTGCTGGTAAATAAGCTAAACTTCCCAAACTCTCTATCTGACAGCTCAAAGCATCGGCCACCATATTGGCCTTTCCCGAGTGATATAACAAAGTGATATATAGTCCTTCAGCAGCTTTAGCAATCTCCTCTAACGTAAATTAAGGTCCTTGTGCTTGAACGGATGATGCAAACTCCGGTGATCAGTATAAATATCACAAGGCACACTGTATAAATAATGACGCTAGATCTTCAAGGCGTGAACAATAGCAGCTAACTCAAGATCATGGATAGGATAATTCTTCTCATGTACCTTCAACTGTCTAGACACATAGGCAATCACCCTACCCACCTGCATAAATACTGATCCAAGGCCAATTCTCGAGGTATCACAATAGACGTTATATGACCCCGAATTTGTAGGCAATATCAAAATTGGGGTTTTAGTCAAAGCTGGCTTGAGCTTCTTAAAGCTCGCCTCACACTCTTTTGTCCAGTAGAATGGAGCACCCTTCAGGGTCAGTCTGGTCATAGGTGTTGCAATGGATGAAAATCCCTTAACAAATCGACGGTAGTAACCCGCCAGGCCAAGAAAACTCTGGATCTCCGTAGCTAAGGATGGTCTGGGCCAACTTTGCACTGCTTCCACTTTCTTCAGATCCACCTTTATCCCTTCACTAGAAACCATGTGACCCAAGAATGCCACGGAATCCAACCAAAACTCACATTTCGAGAACTTGGCATATAAGTTCTTCTCTCTTAAAGTATGAAGCACTTTCCATAGGTGCTGCTCATGATCTTCCTGACTCCAGAAAAATACCAGAATATCATCAATAAAGACAATGATGAACGAGTCAAGATATGGCCGGAACACACTATGCATCAAATGCATAAAGGCTGTTGGGGCATTGGTTAGCCCAAATGACATAACAAGGAACTCGTAATGACCATATTGAGTCCTAAAAGCACTCTTCGGGATATCTGGCTCCCAAATGTTTAACTGATGGTACCCTAAACACAAGTCAATCTTAGAAAACACTCGTGCACCCTGTAGCTGGTCAAATAAATCATCAATACGAGGCAATGAATAAAGGTTCTTCACTGTAACTTTGTTCAACTGGCGATAATTAATGCACATATGCATATAACTATCTTTTTTCTTCACAAACAAGATAGGAGCACCCCAATGTGATACACTGAGCTGAATAAAACCCTTATAAAGCAATTCCTGTAACTGATCCTTCAACACCTTTAACTAAAGAGGAGCTATACGCTATGGAGGAATAGAAATGGTTTGAGTCCCCATCAACCGATCAATGCCAAAATCAATATCTCTATCGAGCAGCATGCCTAGAAGGTCAGCTAGAAACACATCAAAAAAATCTCGTACTACTGGGACTAAATCGACTGTAGGGGTATCAATACTGATATATCTCACATAAACAAGATATGCGTCACACCCTTACTCAACCATACGCTGAGCCTTAAGGAAAGAAATAACTCTATTGGGTGTATGATCTAAAGCACCCCTCCACTCAACTCGCAGTATACCTGGCATAACCAATGTCACGGTTTTAGTGTGACAATCAAGAATAGCATAATGGGGAGATAACTAGTCCATGCCCAAGATAATATCAAAATCAACTATGGTGAGCAACACTAAATTGGCTCTAGTCTCAACACGACCGATAAACACAGTCCACAATAAGAGAATCTCCCACAGGAGTAGAAACATAAAAAGGGGAACTCAATGATTCCTGAGATACACCCAATTGTGGAGCAAAATAAGAATACACGTAAGAATAAGTGGAGCCTAGATCGAATAAAACCAATGCATCTCTGTGACAAATAAGGATAATACCTGTGATGATAGAATCGGAGGCAACCGCCTCGGTACAAGCAGGAAGGGTATAGTATCTGGCATGGACTCCCCCTCTAGGGCAACCTCTACCTCCCCGACCTCCACCTCTGGCTAGCTGAGCAGGTAGGGTAGCAACTGGTGCTGTGATCATAGCCTGAGAACTTTGCGGGGCACGCTGTGGCTGACAAACCTATGGTAGATCACTCTTCCCAAGTCTAGGTCAATCCCTCACCACATGGTATGTGTTACCACTCTCAAAACAAGCTCTAACAGGATGCGGCAGTTGTGACTAGCTCGAGTCAGGTCTGTTAGACTGAACTCTGAAAGCACCCTACGCAGGAGGCCCACTAGATACTAGAGATGCATAATAAGGCTCATGACGCCTAGGAAGAGCTAAATAAACGAGGTGACTCATATAAACCCTACCATATCGCCCTGCATTTGGGGCACATGCACCAGAATAATGGCCTAACTCTCGAGACCTCTAGTCCTCCCTTTCCCACCTCTCCCTAGCATGAAAACCCTCAATCCTCCTAGTAATGCTCACCACCTGCTGATAAGAAATATCCATCTCGAACTCACGAGCCACACTAGACCTGATGCTGGGAATAAGCCCGTCAATAAACTGGCAAACTCTCTCGCGAACAGTAGAAACCATGGCTAGGGCATGTCTAGCCAAGCAAGTGTAACAGACATCATACCCTGAGACAGTCAGAGTACCCTGGTGCAAATGCTCAAACTCTGTGCTCCATGCGTCCCTGAGGCTCTGAGGAACATACTCTCTCAGGAACATATATGAAAACTGAGTCCAAGTCAGGGAAGCTACTCATCCGGACTGTCTAACTCATAAGTATGCCACCACTCATAGGCAGCTCCTCGAAGTTGGAAAGCAGTGAAGGAAACCCCGCTCGATCCTGATACACCCATGGTATGGAGAATACGGTAGCACTTATCTAGAAATCCCAAAGCATCATCTGATGCTAGGCCATTGAATGAAGAAGGCTTGTACTTCTTGAACCTCTCAAGCCTCCGCTACTTTTCCTCGGGAGCCGTTGCCCTGTCCTCGGTGTCGTGCCCTCTTTTTCTCACGAAATAGGGTTTATGACAATTGGTTGGGACAACTCTTTACTTTTGGAAAAGGGACTTTGCAATTTTGAAGAGTCGCCACCTAACAATTTTAAGGTGCATTAGGGCACCTATGGGGTTCAACTACTACTATGTTTGATAACCAAAGATAGGGTAAGGGCTTGAAATTATCCCAAAGGGAAGGTGTTAGGCAACCCCTAGGATCCACTAGTGTGGTTCCTAGCCAGATAGTTTTCTGTAAGTTTTTGCAATTAGCAGGTAAACAAATAAGGCTCAAGTAATAGGGGATTTTAAATTTTAAATACACAAGCATTTGTAAAATAATTAATAAAAGCACGGTTTTGAAAAGAGTTATATTCTAAGCATGGTGATGAATGTAAAGAGGTCCTAGGTGTGTTTGTAATATGGATCACATCAATGCAATAACCAATAATCACTCTTCAAAAGAGAGGCTACACATGGTATTAGTGCACTGATCATCATAACCATATCTACCCTTCCCACCCTGTGAATGTATAAAAGCGAGGATTGGTCTTGACCTCTATTTCATGTTGTTACCTGTCTCATTCCTATCAGTCCCGAAGGAATTTAGGAATACTATTCCTATAAGAGGGAGGTTTTAAGTTGACTCTTAGGTTAAAAGGAAAAATGCTAAGGCTACATATAAAAATGAGTAGAACTGCATTTAGAGGGGAAGCATATAAACAATTAAAAGGCTTATGTATACCTCCGTAAATAATGCATATAACTAGCATGACTTAAACAGAGTTAAGTTTTGAATTTTAAATCCTAAAGTAGGGTGTTTGAGTCAGAACTAGATTCATTATATAACTCAAAAAAGAAGTCTGAATCAGGAATGTCTGTTGGTTGTAGCAGTTGATAATTAAACAGAGGCAGTTCCAGTTCTATTTAAGTAATTACCTAAGTCTTGCCTAGGCGTGAACATGATTCAGCAGTTATTCAGGATTGCTGACAGTTGGAGACTTTTGTTATTACCTAAACATGTTGTTCTAGGTGTTCAACACATAGAAATTATGGCCAATTAGTTGTAAAGACTAAATGAAACTGTTTTATTCCTTTTTATGCATTCGTAATTAGCCTAAGTGTGCTTAAGTGAATATAAATGAGATCCTAAAGACATGGTATCTAAATGTAAAGAGGTGCAGAATGATGTATATATGCAGAATCCTAAACAGGATTGCTATATGCACAAATATTACATTGTTTAGAAAAATAATTAATAGGACATGCAGAGATGATATATTTGTTAATGTTGTTTAGCCCAAAACATGATCTCTAAGTGTACATGACAGTAAGAACATAATTGCAGAATACTGGTTATTAATACATTTAACGCAAGAATTGCTAAGTGGTATGATGGTGAAATGGACTTGTTGAAAATGATAAGTGTAAATTCTAAGGAACAAGATCTCTAATGCATGAAATGAGTCCTAATCATGGATTCAATTGTGCAAGTAGGAATGTAAATCTAGCAACATGCTCTCTACCCTTTGATAGCTAAAACATGCATATTTCCCTAGCCCGTTTCACTAGCCAACCCCATACTTGTTTACAAGTTATTACAAACCATAGGATTGAATTACTTAAGAAAAAATGAAAGAAAAACAAGAAGCTACAATCTTAGGAAGCCTAATCTTGACTTCCTGTCTGAGTTATGTAATTAATCACTCCAATGCCAACATTATTCCAAAGCCTTTCTCATATCTGGGTGTGTCAAAGTTCCCTAAGGAACTCAAGGGGGTCTCGGACAGTGCTCACACCCATATTTGCATAACCAAATAGAATGAGTGCAGTGTGGAAGGGCTAGCTCTTATGTGTCCAAGTTCAGAGGGAGCTCAAGGGTCCCAAGTCAAGGCTCACAAGAGGGGCAGAACCTAGATTCTAAGAATATAGTGGAAGTGTAGAACACATGTTGAAAGAGATTTATTTTTGAAAAAGCTGGATTGGTAGTCTATTTTGAAAGCAATTAGTGACAGAGGTGATTGAAATCTGTTGTAGTAGTAAAACTCAAAACTACACAGAATCATAGTCATACAACGGGGTCTAGGAATTTTAGGGATACACTTATCTGTAAGCACATGACCCCAGCATGGGTCTGGTTTGGACATGCACAGCAATAACTGATACTAGCATGATCATAATCCAGCCAGAAGAACACAACACATTGGAGGGGATAGGGGTTTGGGATTCATAGGATAACAATTACACAATAAGTGACTGACAAAGTATGCCTTGAAACACACATAGGGGAGTGCATTAATCTAAAGGGTAAAGGGAGACATTGTAGCATGCTAATAATGAAACTTGACTGCAGAACCATAAGCAAAAGTAAAAAAAGAATGAGGGAAACTGAAATAATTAAAGAAGAATATTGTTGTTGAGGCTTGAAAAGTTAAACTAGGACATACCAGTCAAAGAAGCAAAGTGCAGAAAAGAAAAGTAAGCTGGATTCCACAGTCTAGCCTTGGCTTTCAGCTGGCTAAACAAAGCAGTAGCACAACTATTAATAGAGAAAGAAAGAGTTTTGAATATGTAAGTGTATGATTTGAACTCAATTGTTCGTGTCTTTAAAAGAAAAGAGGGTAGGGTATTTATAGTTTTGAAAACGAGTGTAAAAATAAGGTAACAAGTAAAGTTTCAACTTAGACATGAAAATAACCACAATCAGAATCAATTAACACAAGTACCTCCCTTTAATATAGGTATTACTTCTCAAACGGATACTAACAGGGTTAATTAAGGAAAGAAATGAGTTTGAGACAGATTGATTTTTGCCATATAAGGGGGAAGTAAAAGTATAAGGTAAATATTTGAGTCTAAGTACAAATTATACTTAATTTTGGGAAAGGATTCAAGGTAAAATATCAGAGTAATGAAGGGAAGGGAATCAATCAATTTAGACAAAAACGAGTAAAAATTAGGGTTTATAAGGAAACCCTTTGCAATCAGTCGTAACATTGAGGAAATCAAGATAAATCAAGAAAGAATCATGACTCTGCTTTTCAACATATAAGCAAGGGATGGATAGGTATAATAGACATGCAGGGTCAAACATATTATCAAAGAGGAGCAAATTAAACATACAGAAGTAGTAGTAGTAAGTTAGGATTCAGTAGTAAAGAAACCTACTCAAAGCACAGTAGTCAACAAAGTCCAGTAGTCACATAGAATCAGATGTGAGGAAACCAGTCTTAACATTTAAAGAAAGTCAAAAACAAATGAAGAACTCATAGCAATAAGTGAGGAAGATCCTTTTAAGAAACGAGGGTTTATGCAATAGTTGAGTTAAAAAAATGGTAAGAACTTAGAACCCGGTAAGTCAAAAAAGAAAAAAGGATTCAAACACAAAGTCCTCAATCGAAACAACATTCAAACAAACAAAGACAGCTTCAGAACTCGGATAAAAACCCAAAAGCACTTAGGGTTTCAACACAATGAACCAGATAGAAGAAAAACATAAGCACATAGTTTAAACGTAGTAAAACAACACTGAAAATTGGAGAAGAGGTCTTTAAGAAGAGTTTTATGAAACCCTAATTTTAAAACGAAGAGTCACTTTGAAAGAAAATTGGAAAAACCTCTTGGAGAACATTAAGAAGTTCATAACATACATAGATTTGAAAGAAAAATTGAACAACTCTTAGAGCTAGGGTTTCAAAGAACCCAGAGAAAGAGAGAAAGGCTTTGAAAAGTTATCGATCTAGCCGTAAAAGTCAAGTATCTAACTTGAATATCCATGGATGGCCGAAAAAGGACCAAAGATCAAAGTCGAGCAAGGACTGGACCAGATTGAAGTCGAGCTATGAGGATGATGCCTCCGAACCATGATGCCTTTGAATGATGATATGCAAAAGATTGAAGGAAAATCCTCGGGCCGTGACATGGTGTTCTTGGGCTATGAAGATGGTGCCTCCGAACGATGACACCTTTGGATGAGTTGGTGATATTTCAGCCCATGAAGGATGCAATAGTATGTGGCGATCTTTTAGCCGTGTAAATGTGGCAATCTTTTAGCCATGTAAATATGGCGATCTTTCAGTTGTGCAATGTGGCGATCTTTCAGCCGTGTAATGTGGTGATCTTTCAGACGTGCAATGTGGCAATTTTTTAGCCGTGCAATGTGGATGGAGGTATCATTTAGTCTCGGAAGGCAGAATGGTAGCCTTATGCAATGTAGATGCAGATAGAGGTAGAGCTTAACCTCAGAAGGAAGAATAGTAGCCTTATGCAAGTTGGAAGGCAGAATGGTAGCCTTATGCAATGCAAATGCAGATAGAGGTAGAGCTTAACCTCGGAAGGAAGAATAGTAGCCTTATGCGAGTTGGAAGGTAGAATGGTAGCCTTATGCAATGCAGATGCAGATAGAGGTAAAGCTTAACCTCAGAAAGCAGAATAGTAGCCTTATGCAAGTTAGAATTCAAAATGGTAGCCTTATGCAATGCAGATGCAGATAGAGGTATAGCTTAACCTTGGAAGGCAGAATAGTAGCCTTATGCAAGTTGGAAGGCAGAATGGTAGCCTTATGTAATGCAGATGCAGTTAGAGGTAGAGCTTAACCTTGGAAGGTAGAATAGTATCCTTAAGCAAGTTGGAAGGCAGAATGGTATCCTTATGCAATAAATAAGATAACAAGTAGAAGTAGAGTTTTCTTAGCTGACAACATATTGCGTCGTTGTGATTACTGGGAGCATTGTAACATACGGGTCATCACTGGTGCGCGGATAACAAATATTGGTAGGTGTAATGGTGAATAGAGTTATATTCTTGACAATATTTGTTCCGTGAGTGTGCAGTATGTTTTAATGATTTCACGATCCATGTGCCTGCATCCAAAGAACAATCGTGAGTTTTGTAAAGGGGAGAAAGGTTAGTTCATATCCCCACTAGCTTTGCATGACTCGTTCTGCTTTAATCTGGTTATACCGTCTGCATCATTGGGGTAGCATTGCTAAACAAAGTAGTTTCGATAATAAACATAAATGATTTTGTAAAAGCATGACATAAATGCATAATTAAAAAAGCTTTTAGATGAATCAACGACTGTGACATAGTTCAGGATATTGTAACCTCTCTCGCTAAGGAATTTTGAGGGTCCTCCTCAAAATTTTACTCCAGTTTGATGGGTTAACGCCTCTGACTGTTGCTTGTATGGCTATCTGCTGAAATTACTTCAGAATTTTGAGGGTCCTCCGTGAAATTCTGCCCTAGTTTCCAATTTCGAGGGGAACTAAAAATTTATTAAATTGTCACCGAACCGATAGGGCTACCTATGTATCCCCTCTTAAATGTGAATCAGGTCAGTCGTAGTTCAATTTACATAATATAAGGAAAGCATAAAGATTACTCAGAGTAATGCTTGACTACATCTGAATTAATCGGCTTTGGCCAGACTTCTGCGTCCATTTCTGCAAGTATGAGGGCTCCTCCTGTCAAAACCGGTGAACCTTATATGGGCCCTGCCAGTTGGGAGAGAACTTCCCTTTGGCTTCATCTTGATGCGAAAAATTTTTCTTTAATAACAGTTGTCCCGGTGTGAACTATCTTGGCTTGACTCTTTTGTTGAAGGCTCTGGACATTCTGTTCTGATAGACTTGACCATGACAAACTGCATTCATTCTCTTTCCGTCTATAAGGGCTAGTTTCTCATAATGACTCTTCAACCACTCTACGTCATCGAGCTCAACTTTCTCTATGATCCTTAGGGAGGGAATTTCTACTTCGGCGGGAATGACAGCCTCTGTACCTCAACTTTTCGTGCCATTGTTTATGCTTTTCTATTATTTTCCTCAATATCTTCGTGATATTCTTGTTGGAGGCTTCTACGGCTCCATTCATTTGAGGCTTGTAGGCTGTGAAATTCTTGTGTCTGATCTTAAAAGTTTCACACATAGCTTTCATCAAGTCACTGTTAAGGTTGGAGCCATTATCAGTGATGATCGACTCTAGAATACCGAATCAACAAGCAATGTAGTCGCGGACGAAGTCTATCATAATTAATCACTACTTTTAAGATGTTGCTTCGACCCACTTGGTGAAATAGTCGATTTCCACTAGGATAAACCCGCGTTCGTTTGAAGCGGCAGGCTCGATTGGTCCAATGACATCCATTCCCCAGGCGATGAACGGCCATGGTAAGTTTGTTGTGTCGACCTCGGTTCGAGGTACCTTTATCATATCTGCATGTATCTGACAGTGATAGCATTTTCGGACATGCTGGATGCAGTCTATTTCCATAGTCATCCAAAAGTAACCAGCTCGAAGTATCTTCTTTGTTAAGACAAAACCGTTCAGATGTGGACCACAGGTCACAGAATGAATTTCCTCTAACAGCTTGGACACTTCTTTTGCGTCAACACACCTTAATAGTCCCTAATCAGGAGTCCTTCTATACAAGATTCCTCCGTTGTGAAATAAGTTGTTGGACAATCTCTGAAGTGTGCATTTCTGAGTAGGATTAGCAAACTCTGGGTATTCTCCTTTCGCCAAATATTCCTTGATATCATGAAACCAAAGCTTTCTGTCTGCTTCCTCTTCAAAATGGGCACAGTAAGCTGGATGATTATGAATTTTTACTGGAATGTGATCAATGAAATTCTTGTTTAGATGATGTATCATAGATGATCGGGTAGCCAATACATCGGCGAACTCATTCTGGACTCTAGGAACATGCTAGAATTCCGTCTTTGTGAACCTCTTTTTCAATTCCTATACATGATGCAGATACGGGAGTATCTTGGAGTTCTTGGTTGCCCATTCCTCTCGCACCTGATATATAAGTAAATCTGAATCTCCAATCACTAGCAGCTCTTGCATGTTCATGTTGATGGCCATTTTGAGCCCTAAGATGTAGGCTTCATACTCGGCCATATTTTTGGTGTAGGGGAACCTGAGTTTGGCAGACACTAGATAATGCTGACCAATTTCTGATTTTAAGACTGCTCCTATGCCAACTCCTTTGAAGTTTGTTGCTCCATCAAAGAACTTTTCCAACTGTCATAGGGTTTTGTGATGACTTCTCCTATGAATGATACCTATTCATTAGGAAAATACATTTTTAGAGGTTTGTATTCTCCATCCATGGGGTTTTCAGCAAGGTGTTCTGCCAGTGCCTGTCCCTTGACCGCTTTCTGAGTCACGTAAACGACGTCAAACTTACTCAACAGGATTTGCCACTAGGCTAGCTTGCTGGTGGGCATGGGCTTCTGAAATATGTACTTCAAAACATCCATCCTTGATCTGCGTTGCCCAAGTCAAAGCACAATAGGTGCGTTCCAATAGAGAACATCGGGCCTCGTACAGGGTGAATTTCTTGCTGAGATAATAAATGGATCGTTCCTTTCTCCTTGTTTCATTATGCTGCCCCAAAATGCAGTCGAAAGCTCTATCTACCACTACAAGGTAGAGTAATAAGGGTCTACCTGGCTTGGGCGGGACTAATTGGTGGTGTTGATAGGTAGCCGTTTATTCTATCAAAAGCCTTCTGGCAGTCATCGGTCCATTTGGTAGCGGTGTCCTTCTTTAACATTATAAAAATTGGCTCACAGATACTGTAGACTGTGCTATGAATCGGCTGATGTAGTTCAGCTTTCCCAAGAAACTCGTCACATGTTTCTTGTTCTTTGGCGGTGGTAATTCTTGAACGGATTTGACCTTCGATGGATCCAGTTCTATTCCTCGGCGTCTCACAATAAACCCAAGTAACTTCCTAGTAAGAACCCCAAATGCACACTTTGCGGGGTTTAGTTTCAGGTTGTATCTCCACAGTCTATTGAAAAATTCCTCAAATCTTCTATGTGGTCAGTGGTGTTCTTGGATTTGATGATTACATCATCCACATATACCTCTATCTCCTTGTGTATCATATCATGGAAAATGGTTGTCATGGCCCTCATGTAAGTGGCTCTGCATTCTTCAGGCCGAATGGCATCATCTTCTAACAATACACTCCCCATGTCGTAACGAAAGCCATTTTCTCAGCATCTTCCTCATCCATCCAGATCTAATGATAACCAGCGAAGCAATCCATGAATGATTGTAGCTCATGCTTGGCGCAATTGTCAATCAGGATGTGTATATTGCTCAAAGGGAAGTCGTCTTTTGGACTGGCCCGGTTGAGATCCCGGTAGTCGACACAGACTCTGACCTTCCCATCCTTCTTTGGTACTGGCACAATGTTGGCTAACCATGTCGGGTACTCAACCACCCTGAGAACCTTAGCTTTGATCTACTTGGTGACTTCTTCCTTGATTTTCAGACTCATATCAGGTTTGAACGTTCTGAGCTTTTGCTTTACCAGTGGACACATTGGATTGGTTGGCAGTTTGTGAGCCATAATAGATGTACTCAGACCGGTTATGTCATCATGCGACCTGGCGAATATGTCCTCATACTCCTTTAGAAACTCTGTGTATTCTTTCTTCTCTAATGGCAATAGGTGAATGCTGATTCATGCTTCCTTGATGTTTTCTGCGTCTCCCAGGTTAACAATTTCGGTTCCGTCCAGGTAAGACTTGGGTCTGTTCTCAAAGTTCTCAACTTCTTTGACAATCTCATTAGGGATGCCATCTTCTTCTGAATCAATGTCCGTTTGTTGCATTGTCTCATTGCATGTCACAGTCATTGGTTTATCAAGATAAGTAATAATACTGTTGTATTGGTAAAGTATGGAGGAAAATGATAGAAATAAATATTAATTCATAGGAAAATCAATCATGCTTTTGATAAATTGAATAATTGTTTCAAACATTGAAGATCTTGTTACAAAAATTGAAAAATGCGAAAAGAAAATCATTCAGTAATTAAAATAGTGCTTGTTTTAGCATTGCTACCCCAAGGCTCATCGGGCTCTGGTGGTCCTGATTGTCCAATTGTTGAGATGTGCCCCTCTGCTTACAGCTTGTATAGAAGGACCTTCCTCCCTCTCCTCCTCGAGAATAACAGAACAATCTATATTATTGTCCTCTAGAAACAAGTTTTTCACTGCCGCGAGTGCTTCTTCTTCATCTGTCCCATAGACAATGTCGGTCTGTTGGAAAGTCTGCTCCAGATGCGGTATTGGTTGCTCTAACGGGTAGTAAGGACCATGCCATGGTGGTGACCAATTATTAAAATCTTCCCAGGTGTATTCATATCCCAAACCGAAGGTAGTGCCATGTTTCTTGAGTTTGATGGGTTTAAAGATCCCTTGGAGGTTCTTGCCGAGTCCTTTGCCAGGTTCGTACCCACTCCAATTCAATATACTCTCTATTTTGTTATACCACCATTTCTATTTGTCGATAGCATTGACCAGCTCGATGTGGTGGTAAGTTTCTCCACCCAGCTTTCTTCTTCCCTCGATTGCCAAGATGGTCTGGCAACTGTATATAGCGTTGCTGCCATCACCGTGAATGATCATTTCCTGGTGATTCCATTCAACCTTTATGGCCTGAAGCAACGTTGATTCTATGGCCCCAACAGCATGAATCTATGGTTGTCCTAGCATCAAGATGTAGGATGTTGGTACATCTATTACTTAAAAATCGACCTCGAACCAGGTTGGTCCGATCTGAAGACATAGGCTAATTTCACCGATGGTAGACCTTTGAGAACCATCAAAAGCCTTCACATTGATTGCTCATTACTTTATCTCATGCAACCCTTTGCCCAACTTGTTGAGTGTTACCAACAGACATATGTTAAGGCTGGAACCCCCATCGATCAGGATCCTGGTGATGAAATAGTCTTCGCATTGTACGATGATGTGCAGTGCTTTGTTGTGACCTAGCCCTTCAGGTGGCAGCTTGTCCTTATAAAAGGTGATCTAACGGCTTTCTAGCACTTGTCCCACCATAATAGCCATTTCCCAGCCAGTGATGTTACTTGGTACATAGGCTTCACTCAGCACCTTCAATAAAGCATTCTTGTGTGTTTTGGAATTCTAGAGCAACAAGAGGATGAATATTTGTTCTGGCGTCTTGTTCAACTGGTCGATGATCGAATACTCCTTTGTCTATATTTTCCTCCAAAGGTCATCCAGACCTGTCTCAATAAGGGGCGGCCGATAGGAGGCTTGCTTTCTTGATTCAGCTAGGTGTTCAGGGGTATAGACTCTACCAGTTCTTATCATACCCTGGGCTACGGTAGTCTCTTCAATTTTGACCTTGCCTTTCCTTCTTACCTCAGCTGTATAATCCCAGGTATGGCGTTTGTGTAGAATGACGGCATGGTGGAAATTTCCACTGGGATCGGCGCGACTACCTTCACTTTAAATGGGATATGTTCTTTGGGTATCAAGAGTGCGGCCTCAAATGGTGCCGGGGCCTTTGCTGATGGTGATGCTTCAAACTTAAAAGGTATAGACACATCTACCTCAGTGTCCCCAGATGGTTGGATCTGGACTATGATGGGATTGAGAGTAATTTCTGGTTTCTTTGATTCATCGCCTTCTATGATCAACCCGATGGATCCTTCGGGATCCCAATCATACTCTACTTCAATCATATGAATACCCCCACCCTTATGGTCGAGCAGAGGGTTGTTGCACACGTTCGGAGCAGCTTCTTTTACCACAATGACTTTGTTATTGATCAAAGACTATATCTTGTCTTTTAAGGAGCGACATTTGTCGATGGTGTGTCCTTTCATGCTGGAGTGGTATGCACGGGACTTATTTGGGTTAACCCACTGGGAAGAGTTGTTAGGGGTTATAGCAGAGATGTGGGTGACATAACCAATAGCTTTGAGTCTTTCATATAGCTGGTCGATAGGCTTGGCGATGGCTGTATATTGTTTTGGTGGCTTTCGATCAAAATTAGGCCGGGGCCTAGGGAAATTTTGGCATGCGGGGGGTGATTGATAATGATATGGTTGGGCATTGTACTTTTGGTAGACATGAGCGGGTTGGGTGTATCTGGGTGAGGTAGGTTGATATATTAGAGGTGGAGATGATTGATAAGTTGGTGGTGGAGCTTGGTAAGAGGGTGTTTGGTAATTTGGGGTTGGCTGGTATGTGAGTGGAGGTATTGGGTAAGTTTGGTATTTGAGTGGAGACTTGGTCCTTTGCAAAACCATCATGGCCCCTACGTCCCTCTTCTTAGACACACCACCAGACTTTAAGGCCTTATTTTTAGCCTGTAAGGCCTCGAAGTTTGTAACCATACCGCTCTTAATACCTTCTTCAATTTGTTCCCCCAGTTCTATGATGTTGGAAAACTTATGGTTCTCAATCACCATCAATCGTTAATAGTATTGCGGGTCTTGAGCCCGGACAAAGAACTTGTTCATTTGTTCTTCTTCTAAGGTGGGTCTAACCTTAGCAGCTTTAGACCTCCAGCGAGTAGCATACTCGCAAAATGTCTCCATGGGCTTCTTCTTTATATTTTGCATATAGAACACGTCTGGCGCATTCTCTGTATTAAATCTGAACCTGTCCATAAAATCAGATGCCATACCTACCCAGCTCGACCACTTCTTGGGATCTTGGCTGATGTACCAATATAGCACATCTCCCTTCAGACTCCTCATGAACAACTTCATTCGGATCCTTTCATCTTTTCCTACTCCGACTAGCTTATCGTAGTATGACCTTGGACGGACCCTTGGATCACCTATACCATCAAACATTTCAAACTTAGGAGGTTTGTACCCCTCAGGCAGTTTGACATCAAGTTGTATGCACAGGTCCTCATAGTTCAACCCTTAGATCCCTTTGCTTTCTTGGATGCCTTAAATTCGGTGGTTAGTTTCTTAAGTTCCTCATCCAAGTTTCTGATGAGTATATCCTTTTCATTAGTCTCAGGTGTGCAAGATATAGGTTGAGTGGAGAGTGGCATGGTCTCCACGTAGATGGGATTGTTATGGTGGCCTGGTGTGTAAATGGTCATTGGCAGAGTTTTGACGTTTTGGGATGAGTAGTGGAGTGTTGTTTGGAGTATGGCAAGTGTTACATTGGTTCTTTGTTAGAGCAGTGGGATGATTTGGTTGTTTTGACATGTTTTGAGGAGGTGTGGGGTTTTGAACATTGGGGAAGTTAGCGTCCGAGGTGCTGAGGGAAAATGATAGGTTGGCCAGATTCCGAACCTGATTGAGGTCTTCCCGGAACTTCAACAATTTTTGCTCAAGTTGTGACACATTTTCATTGGGAACCCAAATACCATGGCCATCAGTGGCCTCTGCTATTGTGTTCCCTTTTCTGATGTTGTTCAAATCTTCCATCTTGCTTTTGTTCTTGTTCTTAGCAGGACTAAGAGGAGGAGTGGGTGGATGGCCCCTGGATCTCATGGAATAAGATGATGTTTCCAGATGGCACAAACTAACCTTTGGGGAGGAGAATAACAAAACAAAAATAAAACAAAAAGGTAACCAAGTTAGTGAGGATCATAAATAGTATTACAATATTTAAACACATAGTGTAGGAATTTAAATCATGTCCTAATTTGGGAACCTCGTTGTGCCCGAGGTGGGCCTAGCAACAAGTTGATTTAGAGAATTTGGAATGCTAAATGCTTCATTTCATTGATAAAGATAAGACAAATCCCAAATCAACATTAAATAAATAGGAAATAAAAGTTACTAATGGCCATTGGCCTTGTTACATTTTAAAGCAAAAAAGATAAACTCCTATCTACTTGGTCCTAGAAGGACCTTCCCCAGATTCGTCATCTTTGGCTCCGTCGAACAGCTTCCAACTCACGAAGTCCTAGCAACAGGTACGCTCTGGCTAGATATCCACCTTCAGTCCCTTTAGCCTCTTGACAATCTTCAACCCTTTTGAGAAACATTATTTCTAGTTCCACTATGCCTCGCTACAAGTATCCCAGCCTTTTGTTGGCGTTGGTAGCCATGTCTTTCCATTCCTCAATCAGCTTTTGGTTGGACTCTTGTTTTTTGTGGTGTTCGCTCTCACACTCACGGATCCTTTTGCGTAGCTGGTTCTACTTAACTTGCACCTCAGCCTTTTCATCTATAATCCTGTGTCCTCAAACAAACCCTGGCTGGCCCAAACCATCATGATTGTCTTTCAACCAACCGAAATAGAAAGGAGTACAATCGGCATGATATCTGTCTGGCTCTATGGTGTCCCTTCCCATTACGATCTTGCAATGCCACATATGTTGAGCTTGGAACTTGTAGAGACTATCATCGTTTTGGAAGTCGGCTCGAATGTGGCTCATCTTGTCCACCCTAGGTATGACTTGCTTCCTACCAGCTTGCCTCATAGCTTGAAGAGGGACATAAGGGTAGGTTCCCCTGAGACCAACTAGTATCAGGAAAGGTGCATCTCTGGATCGGGCGATGAACTCCTCTGTCGGAAACCATTCGAACATCCATTAAACCTGCGCTTCAATCAGATTATCAAATAGCTCAACCCATCCTTTAGAATTCTCAAGCTGAGCGAACATATCGGGGATGTAATTCATTCTCTTTGGATGGTGGAAAGTGATGTGATCATCCCAGTCCCTTTGCTGAATTTCTTCTTGATAGTCGTCCTTTTAGAGATGTTCTATGAGCCAAAGTTGAAGTAGCAGATTGCGGCCTTTGAAGAGTTTCGCTCCTTGTTGACACTTCTCTAAGTCTCGGTATATGCCTACAATAATCATGGGTACAATGATGAATGCCTGCCCACCAATCCCCTCCATTAGGGTTTTGGTTACCATAGTCAGCCTAGTATGAATTCTACCTTTCTTTATCGGAAATACAATCAGACCTAGGAAGCAAAATATGAAGACGAAACCCTACGATGGACGTGTCCCAAGGATGTGATGGCAAACTCGCCAGAGTAGGTATGGTAAGATTTGTTGTGACCGTACCTTTCATACAAGTAGTCAAAAGAGATGTATGATTCCTTTAGGAATGTTAATTCTAGATTCTTCTTCCCATCATTTTAAGGAATCCTCTACCTTTGCGATTCTTAGGCATTAGTAAGCTTGGAGTTTCCCATACTAGACCGGCCAGTCCTCCTATCTCCTCCAACAAAGGTGTCATTTCAAGGCCCCCAAAGTGGAACACGGCCCTTTCACAATCCTCAAACAATGTGGCATCTTCTATGATCATGTTATTAGGTTGGATCTCCAAGAGGGATGGTAGATTTTTCAGATATTTTCTTATGAGATTTTGGTCACTAGAGTGTAAATCTTTCCACTAGCTTAGCAATCATGGGTGGATGTTGGTGACCATGATGAATCTGGGGACTTCGTGCCTCATATTTCTGCAAGGCAAATAAGATTAGGCCCTTACCCCTGCCAGACTCGACTATTTAATATCAATAATTAGCATGAACCATATCGTTCTCCAAACAAATGCAGCGAACGTGGTGACATCCGTTAGGGTTTAGGGAAACTCAACGAACTTTGGACAAGGATATCTTAAAGGACCATTATATGGATAACTTAACTGATCCGGCTAGGTTTGACCATGATGCATGCACAATTTGAACAAAGTAAGGTTTCTATGGATTTTAGACTGGTACCCTTGAGCGGACAACTCAAGGGGGAAGGCTCAGAACTGTCGACTGAACCGCTGATAGACTAGTTTTACCGCAAATATGCCTTTCCGAATTTAGGGGGTAATGATACAGGAAGAGCGTAACCACTCATTATAAGCATTGCTATAGTATTTGTTTTGGCACGAGGGGAGTATGATGTTGAGCTTGATTATGCAATAATTGAAAGCATGTTGACATGTATTTGCACATTAAGAAAGCAATAAATGTATAAGTTTCATAATATAAAGAAAAAAAGGAAAGAAAACAAGGAAAATATGTCAGTTTTTCTTTTAAAGAAGAAATTAAATGCTTAAAGGAATTAAACAAATAATAGCACATGGAGAGGTACAAATTCACAAGAACAATCTGAAATGGTAAAATGCCAAAAAATTCCCAGCAGAGTCGCCATGCTGTCGCACCCCATTTTTTCTCGCGAAATCGGGTTTATGACATTGGGTTAGGACAACTCTTTCCTTTTGGGAAATGGGCTTTACAATTTTGAAGAGTCGCCACCAAATGATTTTAAGGTGCATTAGGGCACCTATGGGGTTCAACTATAACTATGTTTGATAACCAGAGATAGGGTAAGGGCTTGAAATTATCTCAAGGGGAATGTGTTAGGCACCCCCGAGGATCCACTAGTGTAGTTTCCGGCCAGATAGTTTTTTTGTGAATTTGTGCAATTAGCAAGAAAAAAAATAGGCTCAAGTAATATGGGATTTTGAATTTTAATACACAAGCATTTGGATAATGATTAATAAAAGCAAGGTTTTGAAAAGAGTTATAATTTAAACATGTTGATGAATGTAAAGGGGTCCTAGGTTTGTTTGTAATATGGATCACATCAATGCAATACCCGGTAATCACTCCTCAAAAGAGGGGCTACATGTGGTATTAGCACACCGGTCATCATATCTATATCTACCCTTCCTATCCTGTGAAGGTATTAAAGCGAGGATTGGTCTCGGCCTCTATTGCACGATGTTACCCCTCCTATTCCTATCAGTCCCGGAGGAATTTAGGACTACTATTCCTATAAGAGGGAGGTTCTAAGCTGACTCTTAGGTTAAAATATAAAATGCTAAGGCGACATATAAAAATAAGTAGAACTGCATTTAGAGGGGAAGCATATAAACAATTAAAAGGCTCACGTAAACCTCCACAAATAATGCATATAAACAGCATGACTTAAACACTGTTGAGGTATGAATTTTAAATCCTAAAGCAGGGTGTTTGATTCAGAACCAGATTTATTATATAACTCATAAAAGAAGTTCGAATCAGGCCTGTCTATTGGTTGTAGCAGTTGATAATTAAACAGAGGCAGTTCCAGTTCTATTTAAGTAATTACCTAAGGCTTGCCTAGGCGTGAACAGGATTCAGCAGTTATTCAAGATTACTGATAGTTGGAGACTTTTGTTATTACCTAAACATGTTGTTCTAGGTGTTCAACACATAGAAATTATGGCCAATTAGTTGTAAAGACTAAATGAAACTGTTTTATTCCTTTTTATGCATTCATAATTAGCCTAAGTGTGCTTAAGTGAATATAAATGAGATCCTAAAGACATGGTATCTAAATGTAAAGAGGTGCAGAATGATGTATATATGCAGAATCCTAAACAGGATTGCTATATGCACAAATATTACATTGTTTAGAAAAATAATTAATAGGACATGCAGAGATGATATATTTGTTAATGTTGTTTAGCCCAAAATAGGATCTCTAAGTGTACATGGCAGTAGGAACATGATTGCAGAAATACAGGTTATTAATATATTTTACGCAGGAATTGCTAAGTAGTATGAGGGTGAAATGGACATGCTGAAAAATGATGTGTGTAAATCCTAAGGAACATGATCTCTAATGCATGAAATGAGTCCTAATCATGGATTCTATTGCGCAAGTAGGAATGTAAACCTAGTAACATGCTTTCTACCCTTTGATAGCTAAAACATACATATTTCCCTAGTCCTTTTCACTAGCCAACCTCATACCTCTTTACAAGTTATTACAAACCATATGATTGAATTGCATAAGAGAAATGAAAGAAAAACAAGAAGCTACAACCATAGGAAGCCTGATCTTGACTTCCTGTCTGAGTTATGTAACTAATCACTTCAATGCCAATATTATTCCAAAGCCTTTCTCATATTAGGGTGTGTTAGAGTTCCCTAAGGACCTCAAGGGGATCCCGGACAATGCTCACACCTAAATTTGCATAACCAAACAGAATGAGTGCAGTGTGGAAAGGCCAGCTCTTATGTGTCCAAGTTCAGAGGGAGCTCAAGGGTCCTAAGGCAAAGATCACACAAGAGGGGCAGAACCTAGATTCTAAGAATATAGTGGAAGTGCAGAACACATGTTGAAAGAGATTTATTTTTAAAAAAACTTAACCGATAGTCCATTTTGAAAGCAATTAGTGACAGAGGTGATTGAAATCAGTTGTAGTAGTAAAACTCTAAACTACACGGAATCATAGTCATACAAAGGGGTCAAGGGATTTTAGGGATACATTTATCTGTAAGCACATGACCCCAGCAGGGGTCTGGTTTGGACATGCACAACACTAGATGATACTGGCATGATCACAATCCAGCCAGAAGAACACAACACATTGGAGGGGATAGGAGTTTAGGATTCCTAGGATAGCAAGTACACAATAAGTGACTGATAGAGTGTGCCTTGAAACACACATAGGGGAGCGCATTAATCTAAAGGAGAAGGGGAGCCATTATAGCATGCTAGTAATGTAACTTCACTGCAGAACCATAAGCAGAAGTAAAAAAGAATGAGGGAAACTGAAACATTTAAAGAAGCATATTGTTGTTGAGGCTTGAAAAATTAAACTAGGACATACCAGTCGAAGAAGCAAAGTGTAGAAAAGAAAAGTAAGCAGGATTCCACAGTCTAGACTCGACTTTCAGCTGGCTAAACAAAGCAGTAGCACAAGTATTAATAGAGAAAGAAAGAGTTTTGAGTGTGTAAGTGTGTGTTCTGAACTCAATTGTTCGTGTCTTTGAAAAAAAGGGTAGGGTATTTGTAGTTTTGAAGCAAAATGTAACAAGTAAAGTTTCAACTCAGACTTGGAAATAACCACAATCAGAATCAATTAACACAAATATTGCCCTTTAATCAAGGGATTACTGCTCAAACAGATACTAACAGGGTTAATTAATGAGACAGATTGATTCTTTCCATATAAGGGGGTAGTAAAAGTATAAGGTAAATATTTGAGTCTAAGTACAAAATATACTTAATTTTGGGAAATGGTTCAAGGTAAAATATCACAGTAATAAAGGGAAGGGAATCAATAAATTTAGACAAAAACGAGTAAAAATTAGGGTTTATAAGGGAACCATTTGCAATCAGTCATAACATTGAGGAAATCAAGATCAATCGAGAAAGGATCATGACTCTGTGTTTCAGCATATAAATAGCAAGGGATGGATAGGCAACTAGACATGCAGGGTCAAACATATTATCAAGAAGGAGCAAATTAAACATACAACAGTAGCAGTAGTAAGTTAGGATTCTGTAGTAAAGAAACCAACTCAAAGCACAGTAGTCTACAAAGCCAAGTAGTTACATAGAATCAGAGGTGAGGAAACCAGTCTTAACAGGTAAAGAAAGTCAGAAACAAATGAAGAACTCATAACAATAAGTGAGGAAGACCCTTTTAAGAAACTAGGGTTTATGCAATAGTCAAGTTAAAAAAATGATAAGAACTTAGAACCCGGTAAAGTCAAATAAGAAAAAGGATTCAAACACAAAGTCCTCAATGAAAACAACATTCAAACAAACAAATACAGCTTCAGAACTCGGATAAAAACCCAAAAGTACCTAGGGTTTCAATACAATGAACCAGATAGAAGAAAATCATAAGCACATCGCTTAAAGGTAGTAAAACAACACTAAAAATTGGAGAAGAGGTCTTCAAGAAGAGTTTTAAGAAACCCAAATTCGAAAACGAAGAGTCACTTTGAAAGAAAATTGGAAAAACCTTTTGGAGAACATCAAGAAGTTCATAACATGCACAAATCTAAGACAGATCTGAAAGAAAAATCGACTTGAGCAGTCATGGATCTGACTTAAACAGTCATGGATTGCTTGAACATTCATGGATGGCAGGAAAAAGACCAAAGATCAAAGTCGAGCATGGAATAGACCATATCTCTTCGAGATTTATCCATGAAATCACACAAACGAACCACCAGAAGATGTAGGAGGCCGGTATACATCTTGCACGACCACGAGAGTCCATGGATTGGGTAGGGATTGAATGGAATTAGGGTGGAATTGGGTGGTGGTGGCTAGGGTTTATATGAAGCTGCAGAGAGAATTTAGAGGATAGGGATTCAAGGCCGGCGGATGATAACAAATGAAAGGGTTTGGGGGGTAGTTCGGGATTAATTAAGGCAAGGCGTAATAATGGTCATTGATCCGAATGATCAACTGCCTAGATTAGAAGAGGTAGGTTGGTTGGTTTATGTAATTGGGTTTGGGTCTGGTCTGGTGGGTTTAAATGGGTTGGGAATTGGGGTCTGATTTGGGTTATAATTGAAAGCCAAATATAACTACGAGTTAAATAGCCATTTTCCCTTTTTTATTTTATAAAAAAATAAAAAATAGTTTCTAAAAATTAATTTAAAAGGCCAAAATTATTAATAACACATAAATATTAATTTAAAAATATAAGACTTGATTTTAAGACCATAAAACACAATTAGACCTTAAAATGGCTAACATTTCACTTACATGCAATTAACTTTAAAATTACTAAAAAAAATTGTAAAAAAAATTTATAAAAATTACCTTAGCCATATGTTGGCATGAATATGAAAATACAATAGATGAATTACCAAAAAATAATAATTTTGGAGATAATTATTAGGATTTTATGGATGAAAAAGGGAAATAAATCACTTTAAAAACCTTTAAAATTATGGGAAAAATAATAAAATGCTTGGACATACTTATATATGCATAGATATATGCTATTTTGAAAGTATTTTACATATGAAAATATATAGGAAAAAATTTGGACACTCGGGCTGATCTGGGATTACAGGTTGTACAGGAATAATCTCTAGGACCAGATCCACATGCACTCGCAGCTCAAGAGTATGAGCGGCGGGAGTCTGTTCTCCTCCCCCGGCCTAGGATATAGCTGCAGCAAGGGGAAGCAACCCTACTGTTTACCGTGAAAATGATAATGACAATTAAATTTGTGAAATGGGATTCTAAAAATACATGATCTATTCCCGAGCTAGTTATTAGAGTAGTTGATGTTAATAATGTGGAATTTAATGATGGAGCACGAGTTAAAACAAGAAAATGATTGAACCAAAGGGCCTGATGCCTGGATATAAGTCTGGCCGATAGGGACTTCGGGGTCGAACTCGAGCTTCGGGGATAGTCGAGGATGGGATAACAGTGGAAGATAAACTTAAACAAGGCTCTTTATAACCAAAACTAAGTTATATGATAAAGAACAGGTATAAAGGTGATGGATATCGAGGTATCCTCGGACCAGTGAGAGCGAATAAGTTTAGAAAGAAGAGAGAAAGAGAGAGATATTATTGCACTTTAGGAGAAATGGAGCAACATTAGTCCCTTACAAGGTAGGGTGAGTCCCCTTTATATAGGAGGGGAACTCGGCTATAAGTACATGTGCATTAATTACAAGATACGGAGATGGGATGGCCTGATGCAATGCCTCAGCGTATGCTCTAGATAGGCCGACCATGTCGGACTCAGTCGTATGTCTTGGGAGCTCCCCTGTTTGTCCTGGCCTCAGCCTCCGTCTGGCCTCGAATCGGGCCTTGACAAGCCCCGAGAGAGAGGACTAAGTCATGGCCCTATGTCCTCAGGGTCTCGAGGCATTCTCCCGAGATGGCTTGATAGAGAGAAACCAGGACCCTTAATTTCACCGCGTACAGATAGTCTCCGCGTTTCTCAGAATGAAGCGATGGGAAACGCCTATGACCTCTGACTCCCCGAGCTTCTCATGGAGATATTATACTAACGATTCGAATTGTGGCGCAATCTTTGGTGATAGGTAGCACGTCTCATAGACTCATGCCTAATACACTTTCATTTCCACTCTTCAAGGTAAAAGTGCTGCCATCGATTCGATTTTTCAAGGATGCAGTGATTGCGCCCATAGGTCAATCTTCTGAAGCCTTGATGACCGTGTTGTTACCCCCTATAAATGGGGTGCCTTGGAGTTGTTTTTCCTATCCTAATACCTTCATTGGCATGCCTGCTTATTCCTTCTTGTCATCTTCTTCTATCTTTGAACATCATGCTTGGGGCTCACGGCTCTAAGGCCATTTGAAGGGGCTCCCTTAGATCGTGTTATGGCCTTTTGCCAGGGCTTTCCTTTGTTGAGCATAATCGCGTTGTCCTGCTATGGTCGTCGATATGCTGGCCTTTGCTGATACTGTTGGCCTGAGGTGATGATGGACGGGGAGTCAGTTTCCCTCTCATATAGACAATCGTTCAGATTATACATCGGTGCTCAAAGGGGGGCTCAAATTATACACTGCTGCTCAAAAGGGGGCTCAGATTATACATCGATGCTCACCTTCATACCTCGGCTCGACATGGAGCCCTGCTCCTAGCTGGTGGCTTGCACTACTTTATGCTCCAAGACGTGGATTCAAAGTAGCCGTGCAAGCGGGACCGAGGGTTGTTCGTTCCGCTATCTCTCCAAGGCTTCCTTGGCTTCAGCTTTAGAGAGCTATTGCATTTTTACGTCCCTCCCCTCTCCTTGGTTTATCCTTTGGGGATATCAGTGTGGAAGGTCAGGGTAGGGCTTATGAGGGCACTCTGGGAGATATTTTCTTTGAGGTCCTGCATTCGGGGAAGATTGTATCTGGAGGTGCTGACGCCGAGGTGGATCGCCGACCACTTAGACTTGGATATGCACCCTTTTACTTATTTACTTCTGCGTAGAGACCCTTCGTGGGCTTTTGTAATCTTATGCAAGGACCTCTTGAGGGCTATTGTACATGGATTTTTATGAATATGAATATATCCATTTGATTTCTGCTTTTGATTTTTGCTTTGTAATTGCATGTTTTCATACCCCTCGAAGCCCTTTGAACACCTTCTTTTACTTCTTGATTGCTGATATCTGACTTGGGTGTGAGCGTTCTTTCTGCTCCTCTACTGATCGGCATGGATTTCTTTCGAGCCCATCGTCGTACCTCGGAGCAATCCTGGATTGATCGGATAGGCCAGGGCTGTCGGAGCCTTTTGAATTGTATGGAGAAAATGCGCCGAATGTCAGGGCCTTCGGGGATGTTATTCTGGACGAAGGTGAGCTTCGGGTACCAAGGGGTCCCCTTTGATCTTTGATGGAGATAGCTCCTTTCAGATATATACGGGATATATTTTTTGCTGAAGATTTGCCTATACTTGGGCGCTGCTTCGAACCTTTGTGGAGCTTTCGTGATTGGAGCTTCTTCTCTTTATTCTTCTTTTTTAGAACAGGAATTATGATATTAGATACTACCTCTCCTTAAGTGAAGGCGTGGAAAGATTCCCGAAGTCTGACTTCTCTTCGGTAGGGATACTCGAGGTAGGACGCTATCTCGAGTTTGGAGATAATAGGGATGGCTCCTCGAGTCTTGGTTTCTTGTCGAGGGATTGTTTTGGGGTCGGGTATCATCCCGTTGGACTATACCAATGTCGTAGGCTTCTTAGGGCTTACTCTGGGTAGGCAAGTCATTACTTCTTCTCGCATATCATTGGGGCGGCTTCGGCTCCTTCACAAGGCTTCACTATTTTTAGGTAATTGCTCTTCCGCTTTGGCATATGGCTCTTCATTTCTTTAAGCGCGAAAGAGTTGGTGTGTGCCCTTGCTTTGATCCGTTACTTTTACCATAGTGATGGTAACCACTTTGGGGCCGGCCTGGCAGAGAGTGGAGAGTGATGTTCCCGACGCTCGGGAGCTGAGGGAGTTTGCTCTGAAGATGATGTCTTTGATAAGGGGGGAGCTTTTGAAGATGGTGAGAAAATACTATGGATTGAGTGAGGGGATAGCGCTGTTGTAAGGCCCCGTAAAAACTTGTACTCAAAACTTAAAAGCGCGTAGTGCCAAATTATGAATACGTGTTAGGAATGTGTAAAATTCTTCGGGTCGGACCCTTTTGTGCTGATCTATGCATTTAAAAATCAATAATTGAAGTTTTCCATAAAAGTGCAATTGTGCGGTCTAGAATGCGGTCGCATACCAGGTATGCAGACCGCAAATCTATCGCAAAGTGAGTCAGTGTGTTGGCCCAAATTGGAGTCAACTATGTGGTCAATTATGCGATCGTATAATCAAAATATGGACCCCATAGTCATCACATAATTTCCTTAAGATTTTGTAAAGGTCAGTTTTGCGGTGCACTTTGCAATCGCAGAACGTGAATATGGACCGCATTTCTGCCGCAAACTAAGTCAGTGTGTCCAGTATTTATGGATCATTTTGCGGTCCATTTTGCGGCCACATGTCGACTTTGCGATTGCAGATCTGACTCGGGCTCTAATTTTCTAAGTTTTAAACCCAACCCCTTATCGTTATAGTAATAGCTCATTTTCAACATATTTCTTAACATTTCTAGAGTGAGAGAGATGGGTCTAAGAGAGGGAATGTACTTCCCATCAAATTATTCAATGAAACATTGCTAGATCATTGAAGATAATCAAGTGAAGGACCTAAAATTTCATCCCAAGAGGTAAGACTCCATCACCTTAGCTTTTATTTTTACACCTAGCTATAAAGGATCGTTAGTGAGATAATTCATGGGGATAATGAGGATTACATTGCATGCATGTGTTCTTGAAGAATGCGGGTAATTATAAATGAAGAGGCATGGAGGATGGGCTAGTGTAATCTTGCATAAAAAACCATAAAAGCCTTAATAAACACTAGACGCTCGATAAAACGCTTAAGAGAGCTTAGATTATGATCTTCTATTGATTATGAGTTAAATCGTGCTGCATTGCTTAAATAGATTGAAGTGCAAACACTCCGGAACATTATAGAATTAAGGAAAGCTCGGTTGAGGTATGTATGGCTAAAACTCCCTTTTATTAAAAATTGAGCTCCGTTGGCATTTATGCAAGTATGGAGACTAGAATTGGTTGAATGTATCACCTTTTCCCTACTTAAATAAAAACAAAGTGTGGCTATCTTATTCATGAAGAGTGGGGTAGGAAGTGTGTTATGACGCTTGCTCGGTTGGGTTCACTCGATCAAGCACTGGTCGTGCCTCCCGAGGTTGGGACGTGACAAACTTGTTATCAGAGCCTAAGGTTTTAAAGTGTCCTAGGATGTCACGGAGCCGTGTCTAGTAGAGTCCTTCTTATTGGTGTGTAGTCAACCATATCGATAAGCTGGAGGCTACTTGGGCATTGAGGAATAACACTCTTCTTTGATATTCTAGATCATGCGGTGAAACTGTTCCCTACCTAACTAGAGCTTTGTTATATTTTTCAGTAAATGGCACCTAAGAAGAAAGCGAGAATTGGCCAAGAAGCCAATGCCACCTCAGGAGTGGCTGATGATTCACTGCTTGATGCTACGGGTGAGGGTAGTCCCCCTACTATTACTTTGCCTGATTCCTCTATTGTAGAGCAGACTACTCCAGTTCCTACACCTGTGGAGGGTACCACTATCCCTCATGTTGATACTCCGATCTCGCCTCCAGTCTCAGCTTTTGGTTCTAGTATTTCTGATGGGGATCTTAGAGCTATTCAGATATTGACCCAGCTAGTGGCCTCTCAGGCCCAAAGGTCAGGTGTTGCACCCAGTTCATCTAGCCAGCAAGGGGATTCCACCAGTTCCAGGGTGAACATATTTCTTCAGTTAGACCCTCCAGTGTTTTCAGGTGCCAAATTGGAAGAGGACCCTTAGGATTTTATTGATGAGATGCACAAGACTCTCAGGGTCATGCATGCGACTGAGACAGATGGAGTAGAGTTGGCTGCCTACCACCTGAAAGGGGTGGCCTATGCGTGGTTTAAGTTATGGGAGGATTCCCGCGAGGAGGGGAGCCCTCCGGTGAGGTGGAGTGAGTTCGCTGATGCCTTTATAGATCACTTTCTGCCTACTAAGACAAGAGCAGCTCGTGCAGTAGAGTTTGAAAATTTGAAGCAAGGTAACAAGAGTGTGTGGGAGCACCATATGGAGTTTGCTCTCTTTTCCAAGTATGCAATTCATATGTTGCCCACAATGAAGGCTAGAGTGTGCCGGTTTGTTCAGGACCTTAATTGTTTGACCATTATTGAGGCTTCTACGGCTGCATTGAATTCTAATATGAATTATGGGAAGATGGTCACATTTTCTCAGGCCACAGAGAGCCATAAATTAAAGAACAAAATGGAGGAAGAGGGTAACAGCAAGGCCCGGTCTACGAGCAGCATGGTGGAGTCACTAGGTGGGGGATGATCAACTTTAAAGGGAGGATCATCAGAGCCTTCCCAGTCTTCCGCCAGTGCACCGCCATTGGGGCCCAGCCAGTAGCAGTGGAGTCGTTTCAGGTCCGGTCATGGCAACAGGGGATCCCATCAGTGGGGTCGGTCAGGAGAGAGGTTCCAGCAGCAGAGGTCCCCGTGCCCCAAGTGCGGGAAGATGCACTCGGGGATTTGCTATATGGAGTTACCTATATGCCACGGATATGGGATGAGGGGTTATATCCAGAGACATTATTGTATATCTAGCCAGGGAGCGGGTAAGGGCGCAGCTCAGCCATCCAGTCCAGCAGCTGCTACATCTTCAGCCCCTTCTCCAGCTCGAGGTACCCCAGCACTCGCAGGGCGTGGTGCAGCTAGGGGTGGTGCGCAGAGTTCAGGAGGACCTAGCCGGTTCTATGTGAGTGGTCACAAGACTGCAGAGGCTTCTCCAGATATTGTTATAGGTATTCTGACTGTTCAATCTCATGATGTGTATGCACTTATTGACCCGGTTCCACCTTGTCTTATGTTACCCCTTTTATTGCCATGGAATTTTGGGATAGAACCGGATCAGCTTCGTGAGCCATTTTTGGTGTCTACTCCGGTTGGTGAGTCTGCCATTGTTTTGTTACAGTTCGAGGTAGGGATACCATGGCCGATCTTATCAAGTTAGGAATGGTTGACTTTGATGTAATAATGGGAATTGATTGGCTTTATTCATGCTTTGCCAAACTTGATTGTCGGACTAGAACTATGAGTCTTGAATTTCCTAATGAGCCCATTATAGAATGGGAAGGAGATAATGTAGTGCCTAGAGGTCGGTTTATTTCCTACTTTAAGTCCGCAAGGATGATCAAGAAGGGGTGTATCTACCATTTAGTTTGGGTTACGGACACCAATGCCGAGGCACCCAGCCTTGAGTTCGTACCCATTGTGAATGAATTTCCGGATGTCTTTCCAGATGAGCTCCCTAGGATTCCACCAGACAGGGATAATGATTTTGGGATCGATGTGATGCCAAGCACGCAGCCTATATCAATTCCACCTTACAGAATGGCACCAGCATAATTGAAAGATCTAAAGGAAATGTTGAAGGATTTTCTAGAAAAAGGGTTCATCCGTCCGAGTGTGTCACCGTGAGGCACACCAGTCTTGTTTGTAAGGAAGAAAGATGGGTCTTTGCGGATGTGTATTCACTACCGACAACTTAACAAGGTCAGAATAAAAAAAAAATACCCTCTACCAAGAATAGATGACTTGTTCAATCAATTGCAAGGTGCTACATGTTTCTCAAAGATTGACTTACGGTTCAGATATTATCAATTGAAGATAAAGGAGCAGGATATTCCAAAAACGACTTTCAGAACTTGGTATGGGCACTTTGAATTTATGGTGATGTCTTTTGGGCTAGCAAATGCCTCGACAACTTTCATGGATCTTATGAATCGAGTCTTCAAGTCTTTTCTAGACTCCTTTGTGATAGTGTTCATTGACGATATCCTTGTGTATTCCCGAAGTCGGGAGAACCATGCCGACCACCTTAGGGCAGTTCTGCAGACTCTTTAGCAACATCAATTGTATGCCAAATTTTCAAAATACGAATTTTGGCTTGAATCTACCGCGTTCTTGGGTCATGTCATTTCCAGGGAAGGAATTATGGTTGATCCTCAAAAGGTTGTTGCATTGAGAAATTGGCCTTGACCTACCACTCCAATAGAGATTCACAGTTTCTTGGGTTTTACTGGGTACTACAGAAGATTTATGGAGGGGGTTTTCTACTCTTGCCTCTCCCTTGACTAAACTGACGCAAAAATTAGTTAAGTTCCAATGGTCCGATACTTGTGAAAAGAGTTTCCAAGAATTGAAATCAAGGTTGACAACAACACCGGTATTAACCCCGCCAGAGGGTATAGGGGGGTTTGTGGTGTATTGCGATGCTTCAAGAATGGGGCTTGGGTGTGTGTTAATGCAACACGGCAAGGTTATAGCCTACGCTTCTAAGCAACTCAAGAATCATGAAAAGAATTATCCCACTCATGACTTAGAGCTGGCGGCAGTGGTGTTTGCGCTAAAAATTTGGCGACATTATCTATATGGGGTACATGTGGGGATATTCACATACCACAAGAGCCTTCAATATATTTTCAAGCAGAAGGAGTTAAATCTGAGATAGAGAAGATGGTTTGAATAACTCAAGGACTACGACTTCGATATTCTCTATCACTCGGGAAAGGCTAATGTTGTAGCGGATGCTCTTAGTCAGAAGTCCATGTGAAGTTTGGGTCATTTGAAGCCGTATCAAAGATCTTTGGCCCGGGAGGTTCATCAGGTGGCTAATTTGGGAGTTCACTCGGCGGGCTCTAGTGAATGAGGGGTAATTATACAAAATAGAGCCGAATCATCGCTCTTGGCAGAGGTGAAAGAAAAGAAATTCAGTGATCCACTGTTGGCACAACTGAAAGAAGGGATTCATAAACACAAAACCACAACTTTTTCCTTAGGCATGAATGATGGTACCCTACGGTACCAAGACCGCCTATGTGTTCCTGATATTGACGGCCTTCGGGAAAGGACCATGGCAGAGGCTCACACTTCCAGGTATTCCGTGCACCCAGATTCTATGAAAATGTATCATGATCTCAAGGAGATTTATTGGTGGAACAACATGAAGAGGGATGTGGTGGACTTTGTGGCGAAATGTATAAATTGTCAGCAAGTGAAGGCCGAACATCAAAGGCTCGGTGGATTGGCTCAAAGCATAGAAATTCCGATGTGGAAATGGGAAATGATTAACATGGATTGCCGCGCACTCCGCACAAGTTCAATTCAATTTGGGTGATCGTGGATCGACTCACGAAATCAGCGCACTTCATGCCAGTTAAAGCTACCGACACAGTGGAACAGTATGCTCAGTTGTATATCAAGGAAATAGTCAGGTTACATGGCACACCAGTATCAATCATCTCAGATCGAGGGGCTCTGTTCACAGCCAACGTTTGGAGAAGTTTCAGCAAGGCTTGGGTACACAGGTAAATCTTAGAACAATTTTTCATCCTCAAACTGATGGGCAAGCAGATCGGACTATTTAAACGCTTGAGGATATGTTGCGTGCTTGTACTCTTGATTTCAAGGGTAGTTGGGATGACCATTTGCCACTCATAGAATTTGCTTACAACAACAGCTTCCATGCTAGTATCCAGATGGCACCGTTTGAGGCATTGTATGGTAGGAGATGCAGGTCTCCCATTGGGTGGTTCGAGGTTAGAGAAGCGAAATTGATAGGGCCGGACCTCGTGCATCAGGCCATGGAAAAAGTCAAGATTATTAAGGAAAGGTTGAAAACTGCTCAAAGTCGCCAAAAGTCTTTCTCAGATGTTCGTCGCAGAGTTTTGGAGTTCAAGGAAGATGATTGGGTATTTTTGAAGGTTTCCCCTTTGAAGGGTATCAAGCTGTTTGGGAAAAAGGGAAAGTTGAGTCTGAGGTACGACAGACCATACAGAATTATTCAGAGGATTGGTCAGTTGGCATACAAGCTCGAGTTGCCACCTGAAATATCATTGATACACCCGGTCTTTCATGTGTCTATGTTGAGGAAAATAGTGGGAGACCCGTCCATTGTTGTGCAAGTTGAGACTACTGAAGTTAATAAAGAACTATCGTATGAAGAAGTTCCAGTTGCCATTCTTGATAGGAAAGTTCGGAAATTGATAAATAAGGAAATTGCATCCGTGAAAGTATTATGGCTGAACCAGCATGTTGAGGAAGCCAAGGATGAAATAAAAAATAAGTACCCGCATTTGCTTGAATAGTCATGTAATAGCTTTTATGTATTTGGTCCCTACGAACTCTAATCTTTTAACTTAACTATGAAAAACTGTTCCATTTTGGGTTATATATGTTGCTTATATGGCCATGGTTGGTATTGTACAAGTCATGTTATGTTATGGAACATGTATATGTTGTTAGGATATGATTCTGGGGCTCTCTGACAGGTGGATAGGCCTAGATACAAAGGAAACTCTGGCAAATTTTTTGGAAATTTAGGGAGTAAGCCAAATTTGGAGACTATTAACAGGTTTTAGGTTGTAAAAGGCGGAAGATTGTATGAAGAATTTCGCATAAGTGACCCTTGATCCTCATTCGAGGACGAATTATTTTAAGTGGTGGAGGATGTAAGGCCCTGTGAAAACTTGTACTCAAAACTTAAAAACTCGTAGTGCGAAATTATGAATATGTGTTAGGAATTTGTAAAATTCTTCGATTCGGACCCTTTTATACTTATCTATGCATTTAAAAATCAAGAATCAAAGTTTTCCAGAAAAGTGCAATTGTGCAGTCTAGAATGCGATCGCATACCAGGTATGTGGACCGCATATCTGCCGCAGAGTGAGTCAGTGTGTTGGCCAAAATTGAATTCAACTATGCGGTCAATTATGCGATCGCATAATCAAAATGCGTACCGCATAGTCATCTCATAATTTCCTTGGGATTTTGTGAAGGTCAGTTCTGCGGTGCACTTTGCGATCGCAGAACGTGAATGCGGACCGCATTTCTGCCGTGAACTCAGTTAGTGTGTCCAGTTTTTGGGGAGCATTTTGCGGTCCATTCTGCGGGCCGCATGTCGACTTTGCGATCACAAATGGGATCGTAGATTTAACTCGGGGCTCCAATTTTCTAAGTTTTAAACCAGACCCCCTATCGTTATATCTAGTGTAATAGCTCATTTTGATCATATTTCTTAACATTTCTAGAGTGAGAGAGAAGGGTCTAAGATAGGGAAGGTACTTCCCATCAAATTACTCCATGAAACCTTGTTAGATCATTGAGGATAATCAAGTGAAGGACCCAAAATTTCATCCTAAGAGGTAAGACTCCATCACCTTAGCTTTTATTTTTACACCTAGCTATAAGGGATCATTAGTGAGATAATTCATGGGGATAATGGGGATTACATCGCATGAATGTGTTTTTGAAGAATGTGGGTAATTATAAATAAAGAGGCATGGAGGATGGGCTAGTTTAATCTTGCATAAAAGAACCATAAAAGCCTTAATGAATACTAGACGCTCGATGAAATGCTTAAGAGAGCTTAGATTATGATCGTTTCTTGAGTAGGAGTTAAATTGTGTTGCATTGCTTAAATAGATTGAAGTGCGAACACTCGGAACATCATATGATTAAGGAAAGCTCGATTGAGGTATGTATGGCTAAAACTCCCTTTTATTAAATTGAGCTCCGTTGGCGTTTACAAAAGTGTGGTAAAACTATAATTGGTTGAATGTATCACATTTACCCTGCTTAAATAAAAAGGAAGCATGGCTATCTTAATCATGAAGAGTGGGGTAGGAAGTGTTTGATAAGGCTTGCTCGGTTGGGTTCACTGATCGAGCGCCGGTCGCGCCTCCCAAGGTTGAGGCGTGACAGCTGCAGGTGCTTCCCCCGAGAGAGGGTATTATGGACTTCACTGGTAAATGCTTGACTGTATATCTATATCTTTTTGCATATGGCCCCCTCGACAAGGTCTTGCTTTATTTTTTCTTGAAGTATCGGGTTATTTTGGCGCAGATACATCCGTCTTTTTGGTGGGTGTTGCTAATGATGAGGTTCTTTGTGGAGAACGCCGATCTTGAATTCACGCTTAATCATTTTGTTAGGCTATATCGGCCTTTTCATCATTAGGGCCTGCTGACCCTAAGGTGTCGTTCGTCCACGCCCTTTGTGGTTGACGATGAAGAGGACGGGGATCGAGAATAGGACAGCTGATTCATTCGGGTTTGGACGGTCGACATTATTCTCATGGAGCTTTTTCCATTTCATGAAGGGTGGAATTACGCATGTGAGTCGAGCATTTGGTTCCTTTTCAGATTGTACCTATAGTAAAAATTAGTTGAATAATAGTGTTTTTTACCTTATTGTAGCAACTTCATGGATGTCGGGCGAAGTCTTTGACCTGCCCGGCTGGGTCTGGAGGCTGGTGACCCACTTGGCTTCTGATGAGTGTCTGTGGCGAGCTATGTGTTGCATTATATGGGGAGCGAAATACTAAGGTATGTGCGCGCGTTGTCTTTGCCTTGGCCTTCATATATTCGAGGTAACATTTTCCCCTTCCATTTGTGCCGGATTTGCCACTTGTAGGTATCGGGCGGTTCCTTGAGATGAGGCAGTGCTCGTCCAAAGGGAGGAAAGAGTGGTTGGCCTCCGAACTGAGGGGTGATGGCGATAAGAGAGATCGGCACCCATGAGGTGATGGAGCTTCTAGTGGTGCTGATTGGGCCAGTGTTTCCAAGGAGAGGGCATCGTCTGGGTCTGCTGTCCCCGTAGTACTTGATTCCAGGTCGGCGATGCCTTCAAGTGAATATGTTTTGCCCAAGGCCGATCCTCCTGGGGCCGAAGAGGCAGGATCAATAGAAGTATGTTCTGACTTAGAGGAAGTCCGTTGGCTCCACTTCGTGGTGAGTATAGGCTCAGTTTCCTTGTATGATGCATTTCTCACCCTCATTTGATTTTTTTTTATGCAGGCCTGTGACAGGATTATGTCTGAGCTGGTCCATTAAAGGGTCAAGCTTCAAAAAATTTAGGGTGAGGGAGAATCTCTTAGGCTGCTTAGTGAGGAAAAGGAGATCTATTTGTTGCGTTGGCGATGTGAGACATACTAGAGCTCGAATTACGAGAGTTATTTGATAGAGCAGGTAACTTTTTACAATTCGAGCTTTGCTCTCGTCGGCCCCTTTAAGTTAACGCCCCTTTTTAGTATATCAGCTGCAAAAAAAGGCGAAGGCTTTGGAGTACCTTAAGGGCGACATCAACCGTGCCAGAACTGCTTGGGGTAAGCTAAGGGCTCAGGTGCAAGCTCTTTCTTTAGAGAAGGTAATCGCCTTGGCCAAGATCCCTGCCCTCGAAGTCCAACTCCGCTTGGCTCGTGATAATGCAAAAGTCCAAGCTGGTATGATCGAGAAATTCGAATCTGAACTTTCGAAGATCAAGGCCGAGATAATTGATGCTCGGGCTGAGGCGATGCTAAGTTGAACCAAGGCTGATCGGGAGACGGCGATTTGTATGAGGGATGCTATGAATGCTCAAGCCGAGCTGAAGCGAGCCCTCGACCGGGAGAAGAGGATTGAGGAATATGTCTGTTGCAGATCTCGAAGAGAAGTACTCGAGGAGATTGGCGCGAGAGGATTTATTCTCTCAAATGAATTGGATCGAGCAAGGGTGGACAAGCATGATGCATGGTCGTTCCTTGCTAATGGGGTAGAGAGCAAACCCGGCAAGCTGTAGCCCTTCAGAATGGATTGTAGATTGCACCATTTTGTCTACATGTCTGTTGATGGAGAGTGCCCCCCTTCCTTTTTTGCGTATGTAATATAAGGGGAGACTTGAAGCCTTATTTGTTATGCATCACTTTTTTGTTATTGCCTTCAATCAAGCAGGCCAATTTCGATGTTTGGCGGGATCCTCATTGGTTCGGCACCAATATGACAGACCCGAGGATCCTAGTTGCAATTCTTGACGCGAGCAGGAATTGGAGCCTCTACGCTTTGTCCGGCCGTTTAGGTCCAGTTTTTGAGTCGTGTTGTGATTTGAGCTTAAATTGACCTTCAATTTCTTTCCTGCCTGCATGGGTGGACGGCGATGGCCATTCGTGCTTTGGGTCAAAATGACCTTACAGGTGGGTGGCCCGGAGGCTCACTCGGTTGGCGGTCGTAGCGTTCATACCATGCCCTTAGGCATACTATAGTTTATGCTTATTTCGGGTACAGTCTCTGAGTCACGCTGTGATTCAAGCTTTAATTGACCCATAAGTTCTTCCCTACCTGCATGGGCGGATGATGGTGGCCTTTTATGCCTTGGGTCAAAATTACCCTATAAGTGAGTGGTCTGAAGGCTCACTCGGCTGGCGATCGTGGCATTTATGCCGTGTCCTTAGGCATATTGTAATTTAACTATTTCGGGTCCAGCCTTTGAGTCGCGTTACGATTCGAGCTTTAGTTGACCCTCAAGTTATCAATTTGGGCTAGCGACAATGGCTTTTATGCTGTTTGGTTGTAGAGACCTTTTTGTGTGTGCCTGTAGGCTTGCTTAGTTAACTATTTTGGATCCGGTCTCTGAATGGAATAGCAATTTGAGCTCACTTTAATCCTCAAGTTATCAATTTTGGCTGGCGACAATGGCTCTTAGGTTGTTTGGTCGTAGGGACTTTTTAGTATGTGGCCCGTAGGCTTGCTTAGCTGGCCGCAATGGCTCTTACACTGTTTTTGCCTGTGGGATTTTTGTAGTCTTTGTTTTCCACTCTTTAAGGTCTTTTGAAAGATTTTTTCCTAACCCGTCGTCGGTTCCGGAAGAACCTTGATTTCAAGTCGTTATCGGTGATATTTCGAGTACCTTAGAAGGTTCATAGATCATAGGCTGGGTAGGTCGGAGCCATTGTGATTTGGAGCTGACGTGGTCGAAGCTCGTTTTTGCCTGTTCAGGGAAGCCTGTTTTAACCGGTTCTTTCTGAAGTATATTCAAAGTAGTGGCCTGCAATTTTTATTTAGCAATGGTCGTGCGTCCCTGAGCCGCATTATTTTGGATGTATCACCCATTTTGACCGTAGTCATGTGCGTTTGGCCGTAGCCATTTTTTATCCCGAGTGATAGTTTAGGCATCTACACCGAGGGTATACTCTTTTGGGATTCTTACAAATGTGACATATAGCCTAAACTTTGGGATTTTCATGCCTGTTGAGGTCTTACAGTTTCTCATGCCTATTGAGGTCTTATAGTTTTTTTGGTGATGTAGAATGGATCTGGTTATGCCGAGTCTGCTCGCTAGGGATCTTACAGTTTTGGGTTTTCCAGCACATGGCGATTGATGTCAGTCTCCGAGTCATCAAGTTGTTTAAGCGTAAAGACCGCTTTTTGTGGACTCAGAGCTACCTTGTAGGGGCTTTATGAACTCGGAGTTCCGACCCTGGGATTGTGCCAGTGCCAAATTGTTGGCATTAAGTCTCCGAGTATTTCTAAATGCATTTGGTGGAGCCCCCCCCCCCAATTAGTGATACACTTGAGATTTCCTTTGTCCGGAGAATAAGATGCTGAGAAGATATCTTTTTATTTCTTGGTATAGACGTACATTATTTCATCATCATGAGCTCGACCCGCGTGAGCGCGGCTTCTCGGACCATTCGACCTGGCTCATAATTCCCGATCGGGGTTTAGTCTACCATCTCTCGATCCTTCCGAGAAGGTGATCCCTTAGAATCATACCATCGCTCGTCATTGGACTGTCGAAAAAAAGCCTATGACCTCATCGGATCTTCCTCTGGTATGTTGTTTTGCTAATAATCTTGTTGACAAGGTCCGTTTTTTAGGGCAGAAGCCCGAATGAAGGGAGAAAATACGGTGGTCGCCTACATAAGGCTTAGGGATCTCCGGGTAGACTTTAGAACCTCTGAATATCCTAGCCAACTGTTTGCATTCAGGTTAGTAAAAAGAAGACGAGGGAGTAATGCAGTTCTTCCTCACCGCGGAATGTATAGGCGATGTTTTGGGATTCGGTGTGTCCCTGTCAGCTTATTATAGTTCTGCCTATTACAAGGAATCTCATTCTTTTGGCTAGATGGGGTCGTCGGTGCCCTTGGGTAGTGTGTCGGTGGTCGTCTGAATAAGATGTCTATACATTGCGCCTCATTTGATGGTATAGGGCTCGACGTCCGCCTTTATCCTGCGGTTCCTGCATCGGGTTGTGGTTCTTTCGAAAGTGTCTTGGTCGAATAGGCCTGAGTCGCTCAACATTCCTGTTTTTGCTTATGGTGACTACGATATTTGGCATAGCAATATTGAGACCGTACTCAGCTGGGCGTAGTTCGTCTACCGCCCGCGCCTCATCGGATCTTGTTCCACTGAAGGTTCCTCGAGAATATTTGTCATGACACGGATTTCCCACCCTTGGGATTGATGATGGAGCCTACTAATAAGAGCTAGGCAAGCCAAATTCAATTACTTTTTCATTAATACCCTTATCCCTTTTAACATTTAACAGCAATAATACAAAAGCATCGAGATTAAATGATAAGCGGAAGTCTTAATATTAAAGAAACTGATTAGAAAATGCGAAAGATTCAACAAAGCCTCTACCCAAGACTGGTCTCACAATACTCACGAACTGCTAAGAATACAATATACAAACATCTGAAAGAGAACATAAACTATTTGTCTCAAATACAATGAGATAACAGACAAAATAAAGGATAGGGGAGACGTCGGGCCTGCGGACGCCTACAAGGCTACCTCGGGTCTCTCTGGACTGAAGGCCTGCTCCCACTCTACTATTGCTGCTATCCGAGACCTGGATCTGTGCAAAATAGTAGAGAGTGTAGTATTGGCACAACCGACCCCATAAGTGTCTAGCCTAACCCCGACGAAGTAGTGACGAGGCTAGACTGGACTACCACATAAACCTGTGCAGTTTTTTATATATATATATATATATAGATATAGATATATATATATTGAAATACAAAGCAAGTAAACAATATGGGAGGGGAAGCATGCTGTGGGGAGATAACAGTTTCAAGTGAAAGTTGCCTAGTAACGAAGGAAACGCACAACTCATACAATAATAAGGAATAGAGATCAACAAGTGCACGGCATCACCCTTCGTGCTTTTACTCTCATCCTCACCAAGCAATAGTATAACAAAATGTGCACGGCATCACACTTCGTGATTTTACTCTCATTCCTCACATATAATTAATAGTATCAGCACGGAATTGCACATCGTATGGCATGGCATCACCCTTCATGCTTTACTCTCTTTTCCTCACAATAAGCAAACAGTGCACGGCATCACCCTTCGTGCTTTACACTCTTTCATCACAAGAAACAAACAATGCACGGCTTCACCCTTCGTGCTTTAACACTCTTCCTTATCCAATCAACAATTACAAACAAGGGCAAAGGAATAAATGAACAATAATGGAAATCCCGGCAAGGGAACACAAACAAACAATTAAAAGCCCGACAAGGGTACAACATCAATAATCTCAACGTCCCGGCAAGGGAAAATATTCAATAATCAACAACGTCCCGGCAAGGGAATAGATCATTAAATCCTTCTCTTTCTTTCACTTTCATCTCATAGCTCACATTATCACTCGAGCCAATGCTCCAAAGATTTACTTATCTCATATACCTTCATAATTTGTAATTCAACCCGAGCCAACACTCCACGATGTTTAAAGATCACAATTCCTTTCACAAGCTCTTTACAACATATATAACTCATCAATTAAGCATGGAAGGTATAACAAAATCCAAACTATTCGCAAAATAAGGACTCACGGTCATGCTAGACACCAATGTATAGATACTCATCACCATGCCTATACATCGTACTCGACAATTAGCAAGTAGCAAATAAGACTCAACTCCTATTCCCTCAAGCTAAGGTTAGACCAAACACTTACCTCGATGCTTTGAACCCAACTCAAGCCTCAACTATAGCTTTACCACGTGATTCCACCTCCAATCCACTCGAATCTAGCCACAAATTACTTAATTGCTTTAATAAACATTAAATGAATCAATTTGATTGCATAAAATGAATTTTCCAAAGTTTTTCCCAAAAATTCCAAAATTACCCCGGGCCCACGTGATCAAAACCCGAGGTTCGAACCAAAACCCGGTTACCCATTCCCCCACGAACTCAAATATATAATTTTTTTTGAAATCGGACCTCAAATTGAGCCCCAAATCCCCAATTTTTAGAAAACCTAGGTCCTACCCAAAACCCCCAATTTCACCCATTAAAATCATTGATTTTAAGTGGAAAACATGTTAAATGATGTTAATGACTGAAAGAATTGAGTAAAAATCGACTTACAATTGATTTGGAATGAAACTTGCTCTTGAAAAATCGCCTAAGGGGTTTGTGTTTTGAAAGAATGGTGAAAATGTCCAAAATTCGACTAAGTATAAAACATGCTGGGCTGCAGATATGGGAATTGCGAATTGGGGTTCGCAATTAATGTGGGATTTGCGAAAAACAATTCACATTTGCGAACTCAGACCCATCAGGAGGATTTCGCATTTGCGAAAAATTGACCTCGCTTTTGCGAAGAAAGTGATCACATTTGCGATCAAGCTGCCCAGGGTCCATCTTCGCATTTGCGATGAACAACTCGCATTTGTGAGTTTGCTTTTGCGATGCTGGCTTCCTCGCGCGATCAAATCGCCAAAATAACATCATATACAACGAATTAAGCCTCAAAATTCATAATTCCTTCCAAATTTTCATAAAACATCAAATTTCCATTTTAAGTCCGAAACACGTCAAACGACGTCCGTTTTCAACAAAACTTTACAAAAAGCGCTGAAACCATATATAAGACTTGTATCGGGCACCGGAACCAAAATACGGGCCCGATATCATAGTCTTTTAATGAAATTTCATTTTTAATTCCCTTAATTATTTCCAGAAAATAATTTTACACAAAAAATTCATTTCTCGGGCATGGGACCTCGGAATTCGATTTCGGGCATACGACCAAGTCCCATATTTTCTTACGGACCCTCCGAGACCGTCAAATCACTGGTCGGGGTCTGTTCACCCAAAATGTTGACCGAAGTCAATTTTATTCAATTTAATATCAAAATTTAGCATTTTTCTCACAGAATTCATATTTTACCTTTTCGGCTACGTGGCCAAACTGCGCACGCAAATTGAGGCAACCCTAAATGAGGTTTTCAAGGCCTTGGAAGCACAGAATGAGCAAGGAAACAAGTGATGACCCTTTGGGTCGTCACATTCTCCACCTCTAAAACAACCGTTCATCCTCGAACGGACAAAATAAAGAAGTACCTGAGTCGGGGAAAAGATGAGGATAACGACTCTTTATATCGGACTCGGACTCCCAAGTCGATGCCTCAGGAGGTTGACCTCTCCACTGAACACGAACAAAAGGAAAACTCTTGGATCTCAATTGACAAATCTGCCGGTCCAAAATAGCTACCGGCTCATCCTCGTAAGACAGGTCATTGTCCAACTGGACAGTGCTGAAATCTAACACGTGAGTTAGATCGCCGTGATACCTCCGAAGCATGGACACATGAAACACTGGATGCACGGCTGATAATCTAGGCGGCAAGGCAAGTCTATAAGCCACCTCTCCCACTCGATCAAGAATCTCAAACGGGCCAATAAACCTAGGGCTGAGCTTGCCCTTCTTCCCAAATCTCATCACGCCTTTCATAGGCGACACTCGGAGTAATACCCACTCACCAACCATAAATGCCATATCTCGAACCTTGCAGTCCGCATAACTCTTTGGCCTAGACAGAGCTGAACGAAGCCTATCTTGAATGATCTTGACCTTGTCCAAGGCCTCCTGAACCAAATCTGTACCTAACAACCACTCCTCTCCCGGCTCAAACCATCCAGCCGGAGACCGGCACCTCCTACCATATAAAGCCTCATAAGGAGCCATATAAATGCTCGAGTGGTAGCTGTTGTTGTAGGTAAACTCCGCTAAAGGCAAGAACTGATCCCACGAACCTCCAAAGTCGATAACACAAGCTTGAAGCATATCCTCTAGAATTTGAATAGTCCGCTCGGACTGACCATCCGTCTGGGGATGAAATATTATGCTCAAATCTACTTGTGTGCCCAACTCTCGCTACACTACTCTCTAGAAGCGCGAGGTAAACTTTGTACCCCGATCCAAAATGATAGATACGGGCACACCATGAAGGCGAACAATCTCCCGAATATAGATCTCAGCGAACCTCTCAAAAGAATATGAGACTGCCACAGTAATGAAATGTGCTAACTTGGTCAGCCTATCAACAATAACCCATATCGCATCGAACTTCTTCCGAGTCAGTGAAAGTCCAGTAATAAAATCCATAGTAATCCGCTCCCATTTCTACTCAGGAATCTCAATCCTATAGAATACGCCACCAGGCCTCTGAAGCTCGTACTTAACCTGCTGACAATTCAAACAACGAGCCACATATGCTACGATATCCTTCTTCATTCTACGCTACCAATAATATTGTCGCAAATCTTGATATATCTTCGCGGTGCCCGGATGAATAGAGTACCTGGAACTATGGGCCTCCTCTAAAATCAACTCTCGAAGCCCATCCACATTAGGCACACAAACTCGCCCCTGTAATCTCAAAACTCCATCCGCTTCTAAGGTAACCTGCTTGGCACCTCCTCACTGCAATGTATCTCTAAGGACACACAAATAGGGATCATCAAACTATCGATCACGGATGCGCTCCAATAACGTAAAACGAGCGATCGTGCAAACTAACACATGACTGAGCTCAGAAACATCCAGTCTCACGAACTGATTGGCTAAATCCTGCACATCCAAAGCAAACGGCCTCTGACTGACTGGAATATAAGCAAGACTGCCCATACTGGCCGACTTCCTACTCAAAGCATCGGCCACCACATTGGCCTTCCCCAGATGATATAAAATGGTGATATCATAATCCTTCAGTAACACCAACCACCTTCTTTGCCTCAAATTCAACTCCTTTTGCTTGAACAAGTACTAAAGACTCTTGTGATCAGTGAACACCTCACATGCCATGCCATACAAATAGTGCCTCCAAATCTTCAGCGCGTGAACAATGGCTGCCAACTCTAAATCATGCAATGGATAGTTCTTCTCATGAACCTTCAACTGTCTCAAAGCATAAGCAATGACCTTGCCATCCTGCATCAACACTACTCTAAGCCCAATATGGGAAGCATCACAATAAATTGTATAGGGCCCTGAACCTGTGGGCAAAACCAACACCGGTGCCGTAGTCAGAGCTGTCTTGAGCTTCTGAAAGCTCGCCTCACACTCATCTGACCATATGTACTGGGCAACCTTCTGAGTCAATCTGGTCATCGGGGCTACAATATATGAAAATCCCTCCACGAACCATCGATAGTATCCTGCCAACCCCAAGAAACTCCGAATCTCTGTAGCTGATGCTGGTCTAGGCCAGTTCTTGACTACCTCTATCTTCTTCGGGTCCACCTGAATACCTTGTGCTGATACAATATGACCCAGAAATGCAACTGAACCGAACCAGAATTCACACTTCGAGAATTTAGTATATAGCTGACTATCCCTCAGAGTCTGAAGAACCACTCTAAGGTGCTGCTCGTGCTCCTCCTGGCTGCGGGAGTATATCAATATATCATCAATGAACACTTGTTCTTAAAAGATGTGAAGAAACAAACTTAGTTCTTAATTGGGAAAAATATCATTTTATGGATATGGAAGGAATTGTTTTAGGACATAAAATCACTGCTAGTGCCGTGTATATGAGGTGACGAGTGCGTACACAGGCTATTTTTTGTAAAAACTCGATTTCTACTAAGTAATAACTTGTTTCCTTATTATTTGAGTTATATCAGCATGTGTAGTATCATGTTAGCTTGGAATAAGAGTCTCACTTTACTGTTGTCAAAGGGATACTAAGATATTTAAATACGATGGCCTAGTGTCCCCCGAAGTGCCTTTGGTTGGAAAAGAGGAAGGTGCCGCATGACCCTTGTCCCTCAAAGTATCTTCGATGGGAACGGGATATGTTCTTTTAAAAACAAATGGATAGACAAGGGTAAATAGTTTTATTTTTGTGGGTAACTGTGTCAAATATAACTAATATCCCAAATTGTTATTACAATAATTATTACAATCCCAAAATGAATGTTGTGAATTACATAGTAGATATAGCTATAGGGTGCTAACAGCAGGCCCAAATACACCTGGACTGGCCAGGTTTATTGGGTTGTGGACCGTGGAGGATTTCTTTGGTTATGATGGTTATTCTTGTGTGTTATGGGAAGAAGGGGCTGTTATGGACCCAAAAAGGATTATTGGCCCATCAAATCACGTCCGATTGACCTCAAATTTTGCACACAAGACACATTTAACATTACGGCTTGCTCCTACCAATGCACCCTCAAATCAACTCTGGTCACCCACAGATAGATAAATAACCCTCCGAAAGTCCATAATAACTAAATCACAACATGAAGTGCAAGTGTGTTTGTTGCATCCAAGACTAAAGTCTATAATATGGACAAAATAGTTAAAAGATGACTTTAAAGAAGAAATTAAAGAGATGAAGATGCATTTTACCACTCCCTACACCTTTTCTTTGACCAATTACCTCCCCTTCACCCACCCATATACAACCGCCATCTAGCGATGGATGTGCTGACGCGACACATTCAAGCGGAGGTGCCATGGTGCATGTTATTTACTGATGACATAGTGCTGATTGATGAGACAAGGAGCTAACGTCGGTGACTCAATGCTCAAACGACCTCCGAGTCGAAACTCCGAAATCATAAAACCTTCAGGTAAGGAAACGCGGAAATCGACAAGCATTACCAATATCCCGATCCTCCAAGTACATAGTGAGGAAGTTTGGGAAAGGATATGAGCTCTCATTCTTGCCAACCACTCTAGTAATCACCACGAATAAATCCAAATAAGTCCTGAGCGGTTCATCAAGTCCATGAAAGCTGCTGGGGCATTTGTTAACCCGAATGACATAACCAAGAACTCATAATGCCCATACTGAGTGCGAAAAGCTGTCTTAGGGACATCGGATGCCCTAATATTCAACTGATGGTAACTAGATCATAAGTCAATCTTGGAAAATATCCTAGCACCCTGAAGCTGGTCAAACAAATCATCAATCCTCGGCAGTGGATACTTATTCTTGACCGTTACCTTGTTCAATTGTCGGTAATCAATACACATTCTCATTGACCCATACTTCTTCTTGACAAATAACAACGGTGTACCCCAAGGTGAGAAACTAGGTCTAATAAAACCTTTCTCAAGCAAATCCTGCAACTGTTCTTTTAACTCCTTCAACTCCGGTGGGGCCATGCGATATGGTGGAATAGAAATGGGCTGCGTACCCAGAACCAGATCAATACAAAAATCAACATCCCTGTCGGGTGGCATACCCGGCAGGTCTGAAGGAAAAAGCATTAGGTAATTCACAAACAACGGGCACAGAATCAATAGAGGGAACCTCAGCACTGGAATCCCGAACATAAGCTAGATAAGCCAAACACCCCTTCTCGACCATACGTCGAGCCTTCACATATGATATGACACTTTGGGTAGAATGACCTAGAGTCCCCCTCCACTCTAAACAAGGCATACTCGGTAAAGGTAAGGTTACCATCTTGGCATGGCAGTCCAAGATAGTGTGATAGGGTGATAACTAGTCCATCCCCAATATAATATCAAAGTCAACCATATCAAAAAGCAACAAATCTATATAAGTCTCCAGACCCACAATCACCACGACATAAGAGCGATAGACTCGATCGACCACAATGGAATCACCCACCGGTGTAGACACATAAACAGGGAATACCCAATGCATCACTAGGCATGATCAAATATAGGGCAAAATAGGATAATACATACGAATACGTAGACCCCGGATCAAACAACACTGAAGCATCTCTATCACAAACTAGAACCATACCTGTAATGACCGCATTTGAAGCCTCTGCCTCGGTCCTAGCCTGAAGAGCATAACATCGGGGCTGGGCCCCACCACTCTAATCTACCTCTCTGGGACGGCTTGCTGCTGGCTAGCCTCCACCTCTAGCGGTCTGAGTTCCACCTCTATGACCTCCACCTCTAGCACCTCTACCCCCACCTCTAGTTGGCTAGGCGGGTTGCGGAGCACCTGGTGCCTGAACCATGGCACGAGAACCCTGGGGCTGAGAACTGCTTGGTGCTCGAGGGAAAAATTTGGCCATATGATCCGTGTCACCACAAGTATAACAAGCCCTTGGCTGCTGAGTCTGCTGGCCCTGCCGACCTGAATGACCACCACAAAAACTCTGAACCGGTGGTGCACTAATTGGGGCTAGTGATACACTCAATGGCTACTGATCAGAATAGTGTGCGTGAGAACCACGGCCACCTGGGTCACCCTGAGAAACCTAGAGGGCTAACTGGAAAGGCCTAAAAGGCTGACCCCTATCATATGAATCTTTGCCTCCAGATGAGGCACCACTGAATCGGCTTGACTGACGGGGTCTCTTGTCTTCTCTATGACCACCCCCCTGTGGTAATACCATCTCGATCCTCCGGGCCATATTGGCCGCCTCCTGAAAAGTGATATCACTCCTCGCTTCTCTAGCCATCTGGAGACGAATAGGCTGAATGAGTCCATAAATAAACTGTCTCACTCTCTCCCTCTCAGTGGGGAGTATGACAATAGCATGGCGAGCCAACTCAATAAACCTGGTCTCGTACTGGGTGACTGATATGAATCCCTAATGGAGACGCTCGAACTGCCTCTGATAGGCCTAACGCTGTGTGACAGGGAGAAACTTCTCCAGAAATGTATGCGTGAACTGCTCCCAGGTCAAGGCTGGAGACCTTGCTGGTCTTACTAAACAGAAATCCCTCCACAAAGTCTTGGCGGATCCAGATAGGCGAAATGCAGTGAAATCAACACCATTGGACTTAACAATACCCATGTTCCGAAGAACCTCATGACAGCTGTCCAAATTATCCTGAGGGTCCTCGGTGGGTGCATCACTGAAAATAGTAGTGAAGAGCTTGGTGAACCTATCCAATCTCCACAAAGCATCGACAGACATAGCTGCCCCATTACCTGGTTGGGCTACCATACCCAGCTGAGCTGCTCCAACTGGCTGAACTGCTAGAGCCAGAACCTGGGGAACTACCTGCTCCAGAGTATGAGTAGTAGGAGTCTGGGCCCCTCCTCCAGCCTGAGAGACAGTTGGTGCTATAGGAAGGAAACCCACTCGGGTAACACTCTCCATGAGGCCCGCCAATTGGACCAAAGCGTCCTGAAGAACTGCGGTAGCAATAAACCCATTTGGGACCTGAGCTGGGGCTATCAAAATTGCTGGGGCTGGGGCTGGGGCCGGAACCTCCTCGTCGAAGTCGACCTAAGGCTCCGCCACCGGTGCTACTGCTCGGGGCTGAGCTCTGGCCCTACCTCGGCCTCTAGCACGGCCTCGTCCTCTACCCCTAGCGAGAGCTGCTTGGGGATCAGACTGCTGGTCAGAAGATGAAGAAGCACGTGTTCTTTCCATGTGCGAAAGAACAGAGTAGAAATTCAATTAGCATTGAGAAACCAAAATGCACAACAAGGAAGAACAAATGTGAAACTTTTCCTAACTCGGTAGCCTCTGGGGATAAATATAGACGTCTCCGCACCTATCCCTCAGACTCTACTGAGCTTGTCCGGGAGTCGTGAAACCTATGTAACCTAGAGCTCTGATACCAACTTGTCACGACCCGGATTTACCACCCTCGGGAGTCGTGATGGCACCTACTAATAACAGCTAGGCAAGCCAAATTTAATTAATTTTTCATTAATACCCTTATCCCTTTTAATATTTATCAGCAATAATACAAAAGGAGTGAGACTAAATGATAAGCGGAAGTCTTAATATTAAAGAAACTGATTAGAAAATGCGGAAGATTCAACAAAGCCTCTACCTAAGACTGGTGTCACAATACTCATGAACTGCCAAGAATAATAAATACAAACGTCTGAAAGAGACCATAAACTGTTTGTCTCGAATAAAATAAGATAATAGACAAAATAAATGATAGGGGAGATGCCGGGCATGCGGACACCTGCAAGGCTACCTCGGGTCTCTCTGGACTGAAGGCCTGCTCCCACTCTACTGTTGTTTCCGTCCGAAACTTGAATCCGTGCAAAATAGCACAGAGTGTAGTATCAGCACAACCGACCCCATGTGCTGGTAAGTGTCTAGCCTAACCCCGGCGAAGTAATGACGAGGCTAGACT